>PVJN01027374.1:0-28157 GCA_004026805.1 Lasiurus borealis
TCTGTTCCTTCAATTCTTAAATGTAATGCAGAAGCCATGTGCCCTGAGACTGAGTAGCCTATCAATCAGCCTCAAGAAAGAAGGGCTCCTAACAGTGTGAAAGGGGAGAGACACAATGCCTGATCATGATCATGTGGGACAGAGAGGTCCACGTGAATGTGTGCAGTTAGACAAGGATGCAGGGAGAGAGAGCTGGCCCATACACTCAGAGATGATGGTAACTGTGGGCCATTCCCCCTCAGTAAATCCAGTGCCCCAGAGGACTACCAGGTTCTGTTGGGAAGCACCCAGCTGTACCAGCACACGCAGCATACCCAGAAGATGTCTGTGAACAGGATTATCATGCACCCAGATTTTGAGAAGTTCCACTCCTTTGGGAATGACATAGCCATGTTACAACTGCACCTGCCTGTGAACTTCACCTCCTACATCAGCCCCGCCTGCCTCCCAACTCCTGGACTACAGCTGCCTAGCCACTCATCCTGCTGGATAACCGGCTGGGGAATGCTCAGCGAGGACAGTGAGAGGGTGTGGGAGAAATTGTGGGATAAAAGTGGGGAAGGGGAGAGGGAGGATGGGAATAGAAGGGGGGAGGAGAGAGACAGAAGAAGGGAGGAATAGCTGAGACTGTAATGTCCCCACACAAAGATGCCACTGGTCCTTAGCTCTCTGTGCTTCTTTTCCAAAGGCCTGAACCATTCTAGTTCTAGTTCTGAAAAGTGTGTGATTCTAAAGGATCTTTGAGATTTTTCATCAGCCATAGATCTGACATGACTTGGTTCTACTTGAAGTCATGCTGGGTCCTGTCCCATTCAAGGCCACTACCCAGCACACAGCTTTCCCATTACCGGAGAAGGTGCTTGGGAAAAGTGGAAAAAACACACACATTTATGGCTTCTGGCTTCTGATTTTGCATAATCAAGTTACAATAATCATCACTTAAAAACCTCTCAGAAGTTCACTTTGGCAAATTGTCTACTTCAGAGGCTTATTAGGTGAACTGGATAACACAGAAAAAAAGTGTTATTTATTTTTTTTTAGATTAAAAGGAGAAATATAGGCAAAGACTTATGGGCAGAAGTGTTTATGAAATAAAAGAGTGTTAATAATTTAAAGAAATGCTCTTGGTGTAAAGTGAAGGGAAATGTAATATATATTTGTAATTATTTGTAAGGTCATAATTTGATATGGTCTTTCTCAACAGAAGTGCTACAGGCATTTTGTACAGACCATGTCTTTATTGGATGGGAGATGCCAGTATTCCTGGCTTTTGTCTACTAAGTTTTAAGAACTCCCCCTAATCATAGAGCAACTGGGGCCCCAATATATTCATTCATTCTCTCTCTCTCTCTCTCTCTCTCTCTCTCTCTCTTTCTCTTCCTTCACACACACACATGCATGTGCAATTGCATGTGCAATTCACATACACAGTCTGGTTCTTCTTGATAGAAGGAACCACATCTTGTAAGATCACAATCTGTGCCACAGGGCCTGGCACATGGTAGCTACTTCCCTGCTGCCACCCTGGTGCAGTAATATGTTATATGAATAAAGATTCCAGGGAAGAAATCTTGCCTGGACCTCCAGACTGATCTTCCAGCTCTGACCCTGTGTTCTCTACACAGTTGACCACTTGCTTTAAAATATGAGCTATGTCACTTTCCCACTCAGCACCCTAAATGCCTTGTTATTTGTGCTTAGAAAACAATACAAACTCTCTATATAACTTAGCTTTCGGCCCCTGCATAACTTTGGCTTCTATCACTTTCTGCCTCATCTTCTACTGCATCCCTCATACACACCATCACAGCCACAAGGTCTCCTTCCTGCCTTAAACATGCTAAGGTCTTCCTCATCTTAGGGCCTTGACCTGGGCTATCTTCTCTGCCTCACTGGCTCTTCCTAATAATCTTTGCATGACTCGTTCTATTTTACATTTACAACTCAGCCCCTCCTCTGAGTTGTACTTGATCACATGAGCTAAAATTGATGTAAAAGAATTATATTTACATCACTTACCTTGTCTCTCCCAACAAAATGTTTCCCTATATCACTAATGTCTAAAAGATACACCGCAGAAAGATAGATGAATAGATGAGTGACTGGATGAGAGGATGAATGGGGGATGTGTAGATGGAATGATGGGTAGGTAGAAAGGAAGATGGATAAGTGGGTGGTGAATAGATGGAGTGAGCAGATATATTGATAGATAGAGATAAGGATGGATAGGAGAATAATGGAGGGATGTATGAAATGGTGAATGATGAGCAAGGGTGAATGGATAAATGGGGATATGAGGAAAGAGGGATAGATGAATGGAGGAATTAGTGGATGGAAGTAAGGGAAAGGTTAATGATAGAAAAATGGAGAATGTATGGGATTGTTATGAAAGTGTAGGTGGGGTGGTGAATGGTTGTTAAGGCCCAGTGAATGGCATATGTTGGTAGGATTTGCCCTTTATCTTTGTGGAATAGAAGAGGTGTGGTCTTTTTATGAGAGAGGTGGAGGGAATAGGATGAGTTTAAAAATGTTTGAGAAACAGGACAGGATAGGTAGAAGATTGAAGCCATGTTGCATGCTCAGGTGTGCTGAGAAAACCTTGTGTGTAGGGGGCAGTGGTTAGCACTAAGACAGAGTGAGGGTTCAGAGTAGCCTAGTCTCTCCAGCTAGGCTACAGTGCTCTTCACTGATCTCCTTATTCTCACAGAGCAACTACTCCCGCCCTTCCATCTCCAGGAGGGCAAGGTGGGTCTCATTGAGAACAAGTTATGTAATATGTTATATGGACAAAGACTTGGCAAAGGCAAGACCTACTTTGTGCATGAGGAGATGCTGTGTGCCGGGGACTTCTTGACAGGAAAGGCCATCTGCCAAGTAAGTGAGGCCATTTTTGTTCTACCTTTTCTGGACCCCAGGGCCGCATTTTCCCCATGGAAGCCTGTGTTGTCTCTACTCTCTTTTTGAGATCTCTGTACTTTCAGTTTCCTCCTTTTGCATGTCTTTCCTGGGCTCCATCCCTCAGCAGTGTCCCCCAAACTGATCCCTTCCTCTATCCATCTCCCATGACACTGTCTGCTAGAAGGCTTTTAAACAGCATCTATTTTTAAAAAATATTTTTTTATTGATTTCAGAGAGGAAAGAAAGGGAGAGAGAATAGAAACATCAATGATGAGAGAGAATTATTGATTGGATGTCTCCTGCACACCCTTTACTGCAATCTGGGCATGTGCCCTTGACTGGAATCTGCAGGCCAATGCTCTGTACACTGAGCTAAACCAGCTAGGGCAAACAGCAATTATTTTAAGGCATATTTTAAATTTTTTATTGAAATATACATTCAAAAGAATATATAATTACTAAGTATATAGTTTAATGAATGTTCACATACTGACACATGTGACCTACTCCCTAGATGACCCACTCATGCCCCCTTCCTCTTACCAGCACCTCAGGGAAATTCCAAATTTTACATAAGTGGAATTTATTCCCAGTTGTTCATCATTTGTGTGCTAATATTATATTTGCTCTTCTACATGTCTCTTCCCTGTGACCTCAGTGTCCTCCTTCATTGCATGGATTCGGAGGTTTCTTTCACCAAATTGTTGAAAAGATTGTGTAGAGGATTGAATAGTGTTTCACAAATTCATGTCATTTGGAACCTCAGGATGTAACCTCATTTGGAAACAGGTTCTCTGCCATTGTGATTAATGAAGAATCTTGAGACCATTGTGAATTTAGAGCAGGCCTAAATTGAAACCAGGCCTGAATTCAGTGACTGATGTTCAAATAATAAGAGGGAAAGGCACACAGACACTTGACTATATACTTCTGGCTTCCAGATCTGAGAAAATAAACTTATTTTCTTGTAAGTCGACAGTTAGTGTTAAGGTGTTGTGACAGCTCCAGGAAAGGCAGACAGAAGGGATGAGATGCACCTAACCCATGGAAGGCTTTGTGGACAGCTGTTTTCAGTCCTGTCCAGTGAGCTGCTGAGTTAAAGGGCAGAAGGTTGACCACCTTCCCTCTGGAGAAGGTAGACCCAGGTGTCTTGGTTCCCAGTCCATAGCTAATGGTATGGACCTGCTGGCTCTCTGCCCTGGCCCATCCTCCTCACAATTAGCTGCATCCAGAGGTGGAGTAAAGGGCTCAGCCCCTGAATCCTCATATGGCAGTCACCCTAAGTCTCCCTTCCAGTTTTGTCCTATACCTGCCTTCTCCTGCAAAAGCCATGCCCATGGAGCTCACGGCCAGTGCACTTTGTTCCTTGACCCCGCCCCTGCTCTAGTTTCTTCCCAGGCTAAGGACACAAATGTGCTAGATACCTGGGAGTCCACCCCTCTTCCCTCAGCCTTTAGGTCACCACAGCCTGTCCTTGAGATTCCAACTGGATTCATCTTCTAGATTCATCTTCACCTGCTCTGGACTCTATCCTCCACTCTGGGCTTCCTTCTTTGCCCTGAAGTGTCCCTCCCCCTACATGGGGCTCTCAGAAAGAGCTCTAAGGAGAGTCAAGACCACATGGTTATTTGGAGCTCAGACTGTGGGGCAGGACATACCTGGTTCCAGTTTTCAATCTGTTTTTTTATTGGCACTGTGACCATAGCTATGTCTCTTCACTACGAAATGGGGTTGCTAACAGCCTCCACTTACTAAGTTTTGGTAACTGGCATTTAGTAGGTGGTTAACAAGTGCTGGCTTTCATTTTCCTCCATGGTCTGCTTCTCTCTATCTGTGTTGTACTTGTTCTTCTGGGCCTGTCTTACAACTGTCCTTTCAACCAAGGTGGAATTCACTGCCCTGCCCTACTGGACACACACACACACACACACACACACACACACACACACACACACACAGTTCACTCTGTCTCTAAGCTATTGCATGGCATATGTGAGTGCTGATGTTTCCTCTGCCTTCTAAGAGCTCCCCTGGGGCCAGGAGGCTATTGGAGTCTTTGCAAACTCTTAAGACTGGCTCAGAATCCATTGTCATTTGGCAGCCACATAGCTCATCTATGTGTATTGCTGAGGCTTGGAGTGGACAGGCACCACTTCCTTAGACAGGGACCAGATTTTCCCCTGGCCTCAGGCAACTGGGGTTGGCAAACTGAAAGGAAGAGCTGCAGCAATGATGTTGCAGTGTCACTATCCAAGAAGACAGTGAGTTTCCTGGAGCTGCTGTGACAAATCACCTTAAACAGGATGATTAAAACAAAAGAAATTTATCATCTTACACATCTGCTGGTCCAAAATCTAAAATCAAGGTGTAGGTGAGTCTGGTTCCTTCTGGAGGCTCCAGGGGAGAATGTTTCCTTACTCTTCCTGGCTTCTAGAGGATGTCCACATTCCTTGGCTCTTGGAATGAGAGCCTCTCAAAGGCATCACTCCAGCCTCTGCTCCTGTTGTCACATCATCTTCTCTGACTCTGACCTCCTGCCTCCCACTTTCCTCATGGGGACCTTGGAATTATATTGGTCCTTCCCAGATGATCCAGGGTAATCTTCCTCTTTCAAAATCCCCAATTCAACCACATGGGAAAAGTATCTTTTGCTGTGTAAGGTAACATAATCACAAATTCCAGGGATGGGGTCATTCTTTCCCAACTACAACAAGAATCCCTTTCTCTCCTTCTAGCTACCATTTCTCAGCCCTATCTGCCAGCTGAGGAGCTTGATTCTTATCTCACCAAGAGCATTGGAGCAGTCAGATGAGCACCCGCTCATCTTCCCAGTTCTGCATCTTGCACCCTTTATCCTTCATCTCTGCTGAGTCTATTAGCACCTGTACAACAGCTTGCATGACATGGTCAGAGTTGAGCCTCACAATCAGCCATTCTGAGGATAGATCTCACACACAAATGAGCCAAGAACAATTGGGACCCAATTATGCAGGAGGAACCACATAACCATCATAAGAAACATCCCTAGAGCACCCAGCTCAGGAGATAAAGAGACTGTGCCACTGGGTCCCAAGGAAACTTACTATATGAGGTGACCCCACATAGACTAGAGGTAATAGCAGTTCTATCTAATATATAGAAACAAAGAGACAGGTAAAATGGGGAGAAAAAGAAACAACCCCAAATGAAAGAACAAGAAAAAAAGAAATCTATCAGATATAGAGGTCAAAGTAATCATTATAAGGATATGCAAAGAACTTAATGAAAATTACAACAGCATGAAAAAGGACATAGAAACCATGAAAACGAATCTGTGAGAAATGAAGAATATCATATCTGACATAAAAAGTACAATGGAAAGAATAAAGATTGGATGAAGCAAAGGATTAAATCAGTAATTTGGAATACAAGGTAGGAAAAAAAATCACCCAATCAAAGTAGCAAAGAGAAAAAGAATTAAAAATAATTAGGATATTTTGCCTTAGTCATTGTAACTCATGGTTAGAGTGTCGGCCCATGCACCAAGAGGTCAGAAATTTGATTTGCAGTTAAGGGCATATACCTGGGTTTCAGGTTTGATAACTGGCCCTTGTCATGGTGTGTGTGGGAGGCAGTTATTGATGTGGGTCTTTTGCATTAGTGATTCTCTCTAACTCTCTTTCACCCTTCCTCTCTCCCTGCCACTCTCTAAAAATCAATGGAAAAAATGTCCTTGGGTGAGGATAAACCAAAAAAGTGTTTTAAAAGAAGAATTGGGACAACATAGAATGCAACAACATTTGTGTCATAGAGATACCAGAAGGAGAATAAAGTACACAAGGGGTAGAAAACCAACTTGAATCAATAATAACAGAAAACTTTTTTAACTGGTTAAGGAAAAAAGTTATGTAAGTTCAGGGAGCACCAAGAGTACCAATCAAGATGAACACAGAGACCCTCACTAAGACTCATTGTAATTAAAATGGCAAAGGTTAAACACAAAAAGAGAATCTTAAAGGCAGCAAGAGAGAAAAAATTAGTTAAATATAAGGGAGTTCCCTCAAGGAGGTCAATTGATTTCTCAACAGAAACCTTTCAGGCCAGAAATTATCACGAAGTATTTACAGTTATGAAAAATAAGGACCTGAATACAAAACTATTCTATCCAGCAAAGCTATAATTTAAAATTGAAGGCAAAAAGGCTAAAGAAATTCATTAATACCAAACCAGCATTGGAAAAAATGTTAAATGTTTAAGAAGAAGAAATATGTATTAGAGAAGAACCTAGATACAAAGAAAAAGTGGCAATGAATAAGTATCTAGCAATAATGACCTTAAATGTAAATGGATTAAATGCCCCCATCAAAAGGAATAGGGTAGCTGAATGGATAAGAAAACATGACCCGTATATATGCTGTCTACAAAAGACCCACATCAGAACAAGATTCACACTGAAAGTGAAGCAATAGATATAAATATTCAATTTAAATGGACAGAAAAGTATGCTAGAGTATCTAGCATACTTGTATCTGACAAAATAAACTTCAAAACAAAGACCACAAAAGGGACAGAGGATCACTATATAATACTAAAGGGAGCAATCAAACAAAAGGATATATTCCTGTTAAAATATGTGCACCCAATATATATATTAAAAACTAGCAAGTGGATAGAGCTTTGGCCTGCTGATGGAAGGGTCTCAGCTTTGATTCCAATCAAGGGCATGTACATTGGTTGCAGGGTCCTCCCTGTCTCAGGCCCTTGTTGGGGCAAATGCAGGAGGCAACCAATTGATGTGTTTCTTTCACATCGATGTTTCTCTCTGTCTTTCCCGCTCTCCTCAAATCTCTCTAAAATCAATAAAATATTATCCTCAGTGAAGATTAAAAAACAAACAAACAAACAAAAGGAATCCACACCAAGACACATCATAATTAAAATGCCAAGAGCAAAAGACAAAGAGAGAATATTAAAACAATAAACTATTGGTAGCCTTTAAGAATGATGACAACAGTAATGCAGTAATAGTTGGGGACTTCAACATCCCACTGACATCAGTGGATAGGTATTCCAGACAAAAAATGAACAAGGAAATAGAGACCTTAACACACTAGAACATATAGATTTAATTGATATTTATAGAAAATTTCATCCCAAAGCAGCAGAATATACATGGGACATGGAACATTCTCAAAGACAGACCACATGTTAGGACATAAAATAAGTCTTAACAAATTCAAGAAGATTGAAATCATAGCAAGTATCTTCTCATATCACAATGGCATGAAACTAGAAATCAACTACAATAAAAATTTAAAAAATCCAAATACCTGGAGGGTTACCAAGAAAGATATTAACAGTGAACAAATTAAAATGAACACACAACAACCCCAAATCTATAGGACATAGTGAAAGTATTCATAGAGGGAAGTTCATAGAATTATATAATCCTACTTCAAGAAGCAAAAAAATTATCAATCTAACGTTACACCGAAAAGAACCAGAAAATGAACAAGATAACCCCAGAGTAAGCACAGGAAAGAAATAATAAAGATTGGAATGGAAAATAAATGACATAGAAATTTAAAAAAATACAAATGATCAATGAAACCAATGATTGGTTCTTTGAAAAGATAAACAATATTGATGAATCTTTAGCCAGACTCATTAAGAAATAAAGAGGACCCAAATAAATTCAGAGATGAAAGAGAAGAACTTAACCACTGACATCACAGAAATACAAACAATAGTATAAAAACACTAAGAACAACTACATGCTGGGAGAAATCAAGATGGCAGCATAGGTAAACATGTAACTGCTGCCTTGTACAACAATTTCAAAACTACACCTAAGAGACAAAATGAACATCATCCAGAACCACAGGAAAACTGGCTGAGTGGAAATTCTACAACTAGAAGGAAAGAGAAAAGCACACTGAGACTCAGAGGAGCTGCGGAAGTAAAGGCAGAGGTATGGAGGCGTGTGGGCAGAGAGGGCTGGCAACTGAGTATGCGGCTGGCTTTCTCAAATGGGAAGGAGACAAAAGCTCCTGACTGCTCTGCACTCCACTTCTGGGCGAGATTCTGGGGACCCAGACTCATTTGGGGAGAAACTGGACTATCTGACAGCAGGCGAAACTTGAGGGTGGCTTTCTCTCAGAGGTGCTTGCAGTGATTACCTTGAGACACTGAGACATGGGTCTCTTAGGTCAGGGCTGATGTTAAGCCATTGATATTTGCTTTGCCCCGAGACTCTGCCCCATCCAAGCCGAGCACAGAGGCTTTTGCAAGTCTTGTCTTATACGGGTGTCTTCAGCACAGAAGTTCTCCCAGCATAGACACAGCTGATCCTCACAGCCAAATGGCCTGGAGGTCAATTCCTCCTAGTGATACCAGCAACAATCAAGGCTGAACTACAACAAGACTGTACACACAGCCCCAAAAGGGGTGCACCAAAAGTGTCCACCCCAGGTAACTGGGGAAGCTGATCCACTGAGACTTAGCACACAAAGCCACTATATCAACTCAGGGAAGCAGCCAAAATGTGGAGACAGAGAAAGAGATCACAAATGAAAGAAATGGAGGAAAGCAAACGACTGGATATAGAGTTCAAAACCACGGTTATAAGGTTTTTCAAGAATTTTTTAGAAAAGGCCAATAAATTTAGTGGGACCCTTGAGGATATGAAAGGACCAACTAGAAATTAAGCGTACACTGAAATAAAAAATAATATACAGAGATCCAATAGCAGACTAGAGTATCCCAAGAATCAAGTCAAAGATTTGAAATACAAAGAAGCAAAAAACACCCAACTGGAAAAGCAAAAAGCAAAAAGGATCCAAAGTTGGAAGGTAGTGTAAGGAGCCTTTGGGACAACTTCAAGCATACCAACATCAGAATTATGGGGGTGCCAGAGGAAGAGAGAGAGCAAGATACTGAAAACCTATTTGAAGAAATAATGACTGAAAACTTCCCCCACCTGGTGAAGGAAATAGATTTACAAGTCCAGAAAGCACACAGAACCCCAAACAAAAGGAATCCAAAGAGTACCACACCAAGACACATCATAATTAAAATGCCAAGAGCAAAAGACAAAGAGAGAATATTAAAAGCAGTAAGAGAAAAACAGTTAGATATAGTTGTGTTTTTTTTTAATCTTTATTGTTCAGATTATTACAATTCTTCCTCTTTTTCCCCCCCATAGTTCGCCGCCACCCAGTTCTCATCCCACCCATCCGATTGTCAGCTAATTTCTCAACAGAAACTATGCAGGCCAGATGGGAGTGACAAGAAATATTCAAAGTGATGAATAACAAGAACCTACAACCAAGATTACTCTATCTAGCAAAACTATCTTTCAGAATTGAAGGTCAGATGAAGAGCTTCACAGATAAAAAAAAGCTAAAGGAGTTCATCACTGCCAAACCAGTATCATATGACATGCTGAAAGGTATTCTTTAAGAAGAGGAAGAAGAAGAAAAAGGAAAAGGTAAAAATTATGAACAACAAATATATATTTATCACAAGTGAATCTAGAAATCAAGTGAATAAAAAATCTGATGAACTGAATAAACTGGTGAATATAATAGAATCAGGGGCACAGAAAGGGAGTGGACTGACAATTTTGGGGGGGAAAGGGGTGAGGGGTTGCAGGAAGAGACTAGACAAAATTCATACACCTATGGATGAGGACAGTGGGTTGGGGGGTAAGGGCAGAGGGTGGGATGAGAACTGGGTGGTGGCGAACTATGGGAGGGAAAAGAGGAAGAATTGTAATAATCTGAACAATAAAGATTAAAAAAAAACTAAAATTTTTGACAACCTAGGCAAAGTGGAAAAATTCCTGGAAACATACAATCTTTTAAAACTCAATCAGGAAGAATCTGAAAACTGAATATACCGATGATAACTAATAAAATTGAAACAGGTAATCAGACATCTCCCAGCAAACCAAAGTCCTAGACCAGATGGTTTCAAAGGAGAGTTTTATCAAACAAGAAAAACTAACACCTATCCTTCTCAAACTATTCTAAAAAAATCCAAGAGGAAGTAACACTTACATGTTTTTTGCCCAGTATTATCCTAATCCCAAAACCAGATAAAGACACCACAAAAAGGAAAATTATAGTCAATATTTATGATGAACATAGATGCTAAAATCCTTAACAAATTACTAACAAGTCAGATCCAGGAATACATTAAAAAGATCATTCACCATGAGCAAGTAGGATTTTGCCAGGAATGCACGATTGGCGCGTAATAAATGTAATACATCACACAAGCAAGATGAAAGATAAAAATCACATTATCATATTGATGATGCAGAAAAAGCATGAGATAAAACCCAGCACCCATTTGTGATAAAGCTTTTAGCAAAGTGGGAATAGTAAGATCATACCTCATCATAAGAAAGGCAAATATGAAAAACCTATAGCCAACAACATATTCAATGTGCAAAATGAAAAGCTTTTAAGATCAGTAACAAGACAGGAACGTCTGTTTTCATACTCATATTCAACATAGTACTGGAAGTCTTAGCCAGAGTGATCAGACAGGAAAAAGAAATAAAGGGCATCCAAAGTGGAAAGGAGCAAGTAAAGCTCTCATTATTTGCAGATGACATAATGCTGTACATAGAAAACCCTAAAGACTCCACACACACACACACACACACACACACACACACACACACACAAACTACTAAAATTAATAAATGAATTTGGCAAAGTAGCAGGATAGAAAATCAACATCTAAAAATTGATGGCATTTTTATACACCAATAATGAACTCTCACAAAGAGAAAGTAAAAAAACCATCCCATTTCCCATTGTAACAAAAAATAAGATACCTTGGAATAAATTTAGTCAAGGAGGCAAAAGATTGGTACTCAGAAAACTGCAGGATATTGAAAAAATAAATAGAGGAAGATGCAAACAATGGAAGAATATACCGTGCTCATGGGTTGGTAGAATTAACATCATTAAAATGTCCATACTACCCAAAGCAACTTATAGACTGAGCACAATTCCTATTAAATCACCAATGGCATATTTTACAGATCTAGATCAAATATTTCAAAAATTTATATGGAACCAAAAAATGACCCCAGGTAGCCTCAGCAATCTTTAGAAAGAAGAATAAAGTTGAAGGGCTCAGGATACCAAATATCAAACTATACTACAAAGCCACTGTAATCAAAACAGCCTGGTACTGGCACAAGAACAGGCATTTAGACCAATGGAATGGAACAGAGAATTTAGAAATCAACCCAACCCATCATGCTCAATTAATATTTGACAAAGGAGGCAAGAGCACACAATGGAGTCAAGATAGTCCCTTCAATAAATAGTTTGGGGAAACTTGAACAGGTACATGCAAAAAAATATATGAAACTAGACCACCAACTTACACCATATAGGAGAATAAACTCAAAATGGTTAAAAGACTTAAATGCAAATCTGGAAATCATGAAAATCCCAGAAAAAAACATAAACAGTAAAATCTTAGACATCTCTCCTAGAAATATATTTGCCCATATATCTCCGATTGCAAGGGAAACAAAGGGAAAAAATTAAGAAATGGTAGTACAACAAACTAAAAAGCTTCTACACAGCAAAAGAAACCATAAAATGAAAAGGGAACTCACTGTACAGAAGAGCATATTTACCAATGATACATTTGATAAAGGGTTAATTTCCAAAATATATAAAGACTTTGACAACAGGAAGACAAATAATCCAATTAAAAAAATGAGCAAAGGACCTGAATAGATACTTCTCCAAAGAGGACACATAGATGGCCAATGGACATGAAAAAAAGGTCACTAATCATCAGAAGTAAATTAAAATTACAATGAGATATCATTTCATTCCTGCCAGAATGGCTACTATCAATAAATCAACAAACAAGTGCTGGAGAGGATGTGATAAAAAGGGAACTCACTCTGGAAAACAGTATGATGTTTCCTCAAAAAATAAAAAAAATGGAACTGCTTTTTGACTCAGCAATTTCACTTCTTGGAATATGTACTAAGAATCCTGAAACACCAATCAGAAAGAATACATACACCCTTATGTTCATTGCAGCGTTATTTTCAATAACCAAGATCTGAAAACAACCCAACTGCCCATCAGTAGATGAGAGGATAATAAAGCTGTGGTCCATTTACACAATGGAATACTACATGGCAGTAAAAAGAACTTTTATTCTTTGCACAGCATGGATGGACCTGGAGATTATTATGCTAAGTGAAATAAAGCCAGTCAGAGAAAAACAAATACCATATGATCTCACTAATGTGTGGAATCTAATGAACAAAATAAACTGACAAAATTGAAACAGAGCCATGGATACTTGGAACAGATTGACAAATGTCAGAGGGGAAGAGGCTGGGGTACTGGATAAAAGAAGCTGAAAAGATTAGCAAAAGAACATACATGGGAGAGTGGGTGGGGGCTTGGTGGAGGGGATGACCATGGGTGACATCCATAATAGTATCAACAATAAAAAAAAAAGGCAGGGGGAGGGTAGAGAGGGCCCAAATGGGGATATGTTACTACATGCCAGGGTGCAGCAAGAGCGTGGGTCTGTGGAAGCCTCAGCTTCCGGGCTCTGCTCACAGGCCAGCTTTCCGGGACCCTGTGCATGCAGTTGTCTCCTGTTGGCCATGCTCTCCTGGGCCTCTGGGCCGTTCATAGATCCAGGGGAAGATGGTGGGGTCCTTGTGTTGATAGATTTAGATACAGGATCTTCTTGAGGGTCAATCAGAAGCTCTTTGAGCTGATTCCAGTGCCCACTAGGGTGACTTTGGTGGGGCCTGCAATGGGACACTGGTGTCTGGACTTTCACAGAGGCCCACCCTAGGTTAGCCTGGACAGTGGAGACTCACAAGCCTCATCTGGCCACTTGGAGTCTTAGTCTCTGTTGTCCCACTAACTTTCCTCTCTTTCTTAGGGTGATTCTGGGAGCCCTCTCACCTGTGACCTCCTCAATGCCTGGGTTCTGGTAGGGCTGGCCAGCTGGGGCTTGGACTGCCGGCAACCCATCTACCCCAGCGTGTTCACCAATGTCACCTACTTTGCTGACTGGATTCGCGAGATCCAGAGGCTCACACCTCCTACTGATCCCACAGCTGCTCTTCCTCAGACTGAACTTCCACACTGGCCTCTGCAGGCTGCGGGCTCTCCAGGGCCTGGCACGGCCCTCTTGCCTCTCCAGACCTGGCTCCTACTGCTGTCTATGCTCAGGGCCCTGTGGCAGGCCCTGCAGTGACCCGCCCAGCTCCGCTGCCCCTGCTGTCTGCCTCAGGTTCGAGGCTCCATGTCTCCCCGCCTCTATACCCCCAGATCTCATCGTGTGCTTCATTCTCCTTGGCTTTCCTATCCCTCAACTGCCACCCTCCAAACCAAGCCTGAAAAAATAAAAACAAATAGAAGAATCATTTTCCTCCTGTATCAGGACCCAGTTTTCTCTCCTGCACCTTAGTACTCACTCTTCCCTTGGGGTCAGTCATCTGACTCCGTGTGCAAGGAGGGGATGGGGCAAGGATACTGTCCCAGGAGGAAGGTAGGGGTGCAACGCTTGAGGGAGCCAGTTCTGAGCTGGGAAGAGAGCAGGGTGTCTGCACTCAGGTTCTGCTCCTGCTGGAGGAGCATGAAGGCCTTCAAAGGCAGCATATTAGTCAGTGTGGGCTGCTGGTACAAATACCACAAATCCTATATAGTAGAAGCCTAATATGCAAATTGCCCCTTGGGCAGTCATTTGACCAGGAGACTAGGAGTTACACTGCTCGCTCTGATGTGTGCTGACCACTAAGGGGTGGCACAGAACATGGGAGCATCGGTGACACAGTGCTGGCAGCTGGAGGCCAATGGACCCCAATGAGAACGGGACCACGGTGGGATGGTGGAGCAGGTGAGGGGGCAATGCCAGGTCAAGGCAGGGTGCCAGTTGGGGTTGCAGGGCTATAAGACTGAAGTGTGAGCTGGGGCCCAATTTCTGCAGGCCACGCTGAGGGACCCCACCTGTGCACGAATTCATACACCAGGCTTCTAGTAATAGATAAAAGACATGTGGATAGCTTAAACAACAGAAATTTATCATCTCTCAGATCTGGAGGCTGTAAGTCCAAAGTCAAAGTGTGAGCGAATTGGTTTCTCCTGAGGCTTTTCTCCTTGACTTGTGGATGGCCATTTTCTTTCTGTGTTCTTATATAATCCTTACTCTGTGTGTGTCTTGTGTGTTAACGTCCAGTCAGATTGGATTAGAGCCTATCCTAGTGACCTCATTTTAATGTAATCACCCCAGTGAAGACCTTACCTCCATTCTGATATTCTAGAGCCAGCACTCCAACAGATGGATTTTAGGGAACACAGTTCAGCCCACAAAGGGAAGTACGACATTTTTCCAGGTGTGTGCAGTGCAGGGGAGCAAGAGTCCTCCTGAAAGTAGAGAAACATCAGTCCTGGGATGTGGAGGAGGAGGACTGACTCACAGTAGAGGTGGAGGGATGTTCCCAGGATAATTGAACTAGACTAGAGTCTATAATCCCAACCAGGAGGAAGGGGGCTCCAGCCTGTGGTATCGTGAGCTCTCAGATGCGGGGAGAGGCCTGGAAGAGTGAGTCAGGAGCAGACAGAGGTGGACAAAAGTCAGACTGAAACCTTAGGTTCAGGCCAGCTGTCCTTACACCTCTCACCTGTCCCCATGACCCTACTCTCCCAATCTGAAGAGACCCAATCGACTTCCCACCTCCATGGTCCCCAACCCCATGTGAAACTGCTCCCTCTAGCCTGCCCCAAGGCCCATACACTTCCCGAAGTTGGAATCTGGTGTCACCTTTTTTACTTGGCTAACCCAGGACTTAGTGGCCGGCAATAAGTCTTGAGGCAATGCCCAAGGGCCTAGGGCCTAGGCCATCCTTTACACCAGTCAACCTGACACAGACATCTGGTGCATCCATCAGGACCCCAGCAGGCCTCAGAAGGCTTCCAGCCCAGCCTTCAGAACCCCTGAGAAAGTGGGAAAGCTCCCTTCTAGTGCATGACCAGTATGGATCAGGTGCAATTCAAAAGGTTCAGTGCAAATTCATTCCAATTCTGGTATTTCCCAAATATCCTGCACCCTCAGTGGCCACAAATAGAGTTACATGCCCATCAACACTGAGATCTCAGTGACTTGAGCCAGGTGTTTGCACTGGAACCCCCTTCCCAAGGTGATATTGAGAGGCCTCAAGAAAGAGTCTTCCCAGTGTCCACCCCTGCTTGGGCATTTTGGGTAGCCCCTGGCTCTGGCTGCCCTCCACCTGGAGCTCCACAGGGTGATGCCACTATGTGTAGCTGTGTACCTTGCACCAGTGTCACCTGTTAAGGGCTCACCGATTTCTAACAGGAGGAAGATGGACCTTCTCTCCCTTGGTGGTAAACTCAGTTCTGAGGTTTCTGGAAGGGTTGCTTATGCTCCTGGATGTCAGTGAGTTACTGCGACAGTGTGTGGCTCACACACATTCTCAGAATCACTTGAAGAAACTTCCTGAGCAGCTGGATAAGTTACATATTTTTATCTAACCGAGGGGGTAGTCACCAGGAATATATTCAAATAAAAAGTCATGAGCTGCACACTGAAGGTTTGTGAATTTTACTTTATATAAATAGTACTTCAAATAAGCTGTAAAAATTTAAAATAATTTGCATTTACCTGTAAACCACTGATGGTTTCATAGCATGTCTGCAAATCCTTTGATACTCCTCCCTTCACCATATAGAGCTTAATTTCCCAATGAATGGAAGTGATACTATGTGACTTTTGAGGCAGGGTTCTAGCAAGCATGAAGCTTCCACCTGGCTCCTGTCTTTCAAAACATTTGTTCTTTGGGAAGCCAGCACCATGTCAGGGAGACTTTCGGATAGCCTTGTGGAGAAGCACTCATGGAGAGGAACTGAGGCCTCACACCAACAACCTGCAGCAACCTGCAGTCATGGGAGTCGGCCAAAGGACACATAGGTCCTCTGTCCATGATGCCTCAGATCCCTGCAGCTGTCACCAACACTTTGACTAAAGTCATAAGAGATCTGGAGCCAGTTTTTCACAGTCAAGCTGCTCCTAAGTCCTAGTCCCACAAACATTGCCAGAGATACTAAATGTTTCTTTTTGTTTTAAGCTAGTAAGTTTGGGGGTGATTGTTGCACAGCAATATATAAGATCTGTCTGCAGGGTTAAGGTTCTCTTTTTTAAAAATATTTTTTTATTGATTTCAGAGAGGAAGGGAAAGGGCTAGAGAGATGGAAACATCAATGATGAGAGAAGAATCATCGATTGGCTGCCTCCTGCACACCCCACACTGGGGACTGAGCCCACAATCTGGGCATATGCCCCGACTAGGAATTGAACTATGACCTCCCGGTTCACAGGTTAACACTCAACCACTGAGCCACACCAGCTGGGCATTGGGGTTCTCTTTGACTAGGATACTTCACAACTGTAAATGGTTGAAATGTTTGAGGTTCCTTATATTTTAGATTCTAACTTGGAAACCCAGCTTTGAGTGCTATGTAGAAGGCATTATTTAAATAAGAACATATCTAGGTCTGAAAATAAAACATGCAAGTAATATTACATTATTAATTTTCTAGTTGTTTTCATTTTGGGGATCCAGGTGAATACAGTCTATACAATATTCTATAGCCATGGTGGGTGAGGTTGAACTTCTGAGAAAGAGTGACAGAATCACAGGAAAGCCACTTCCTGAGGAGTTTTTCCATAGTAACAAACCAAGGCACCAAGACTGAGCATTCCCTTTGTCAAAGTGACAGTGTGAGAAAGAACCAGAAGGAAAATGCCCCTTCTCCAGGGACAGTTCTTAGTCTCTAACCATTTGCGTGTTGGTCTCGCTCTACCAATTCTGTTCTTCTAAACTAGCGTTCAAGTTTCTGTAAATGATCTTGTTCATGCTTTTGAAGCACCAAGAAGTTAGGCTGCTACTCCCTCAGTGACGGGTGTCTGGTTAGGACGGTGTCCCAACATCACAGCTGCCTGCCCTGCTGGCTGCCTGTGCTCAAGGGGCCATGGCACCTTCAGCTTTTGGAAAGGGTACAGCTTGTTGTTACAATACTCAAATCCTGTTACACACACTGAATGATCATACATAGCAAAGCATAGCTGTCTTCCCTTTGCCTTAGAGCTCAGTGCTCTAAGAGAGGTTTCATTCCCAACAAAATACTGTCCTTTCTAGCCTCAGGAAAGGAAGCTCTTTCAGGGTGACAGAGAGCAAGCTGCTTCTACCGCTGTTCTCCACTAGAGGACTGTTCTTCATGCTGAGTTCAGGCCTCCCATTCAGTCCATCATCTTAATAGCAGTTTGTTAAATGTGCCCTTTAAAATATATGCTCATGAATAATTTTAAGAGGAAAGTGACTTAAACTGTAAGTGCTGGAAATAAGTAAGCACTTGATATGTAAGAATTTTCCCTCAAAGAATCAGTCTTACTCTACAACTACTGGTAGTTTAGTAGGGCATCAATTTTCTCGGAAAAGCAAGGAAAACTATAGGACAAGAATAACTACCTGGACAACCAGCTTGTCCTGTGTCTAAGGGCACTGTTGTCTCTTCCCACAGTGGCCTTGATGCCTTTCACCCTCCCCCCCCCCCCCCGGGTGTCTGTGTATGAAGCATCTGAACACAAACACCTGAGGAAAGATAAGCAGGTTCTGATGGGAAAATGCAGGTCTCAGTGGAAACTGTTCTTAACCTGGCAAAGTGAAAGAACTGTTAAGTTATAAGGATACAGAAGCAGACAGTTTTTACTGTCAGGAGAGAGAATTTTGTAAGTAAGGATCAGAGTGGAAATTAATGCTAAATAAAGAGTTTAAAAATCTTGAAAATAACATAACCTTTTTTTTCTCCTCCTGAACAACTTGAAGTCCTTTTAAAATTGGGTGAAATATGAGAGCAGTTAATTAAGAGGAAGAAATCATGAAAAGATTTCTTCTTTAAACAAAAGAACTTTGGAAAAGCCAAGAAGGGAGTAGGTAGTAAAAGTTTAGATGTGTGCATACGTGGCTGTGTGACTACAGCTAAGCTGCCTGCATTCTGCTCCAGTTGGGGTTTTGACAGGTGACATGAAAAGAAATGGGCTGTGACCAAGGGATAAGATGGTAAGGGGAGCACATGGAAGGTATGATGAAAGGCAGATTTGTAGATACAAAAAAAGGAAACCCTAGTGGAGAGAGGGGAAATGCATGCCTGAAGGACATTTTTGGTCCCTGGATCCTTTGACTCAGAGGGTTAAAGGCTGGACAAAATGATAGTGGCAAGGGGACAGGTGTCAGAAGGTTTTGTCCATGACTTCATGCAGGTGCCTCCTCAGCCAAGAGCCCTCAGAGCTATGTGAGCACACTCTGATCCTGCACTGGAGGATTAGGCATTTCATTCTCCTTTTGATCCAAGAGATTAGTGTGTTCTTCCTGTTTTCAATGAAGAGGGTGGGGACAGGCAGGATTTAGAGAAAAACCCAAGGGACCTAGCCTACTAGAGTCTATGCTCAGAGGCAGAGAGCATCCTAGCTTTCCCCCCAAGATTAAGTGAAACTTTTCAGAAACCCAGGGCAAGAGCCAGCTCCCAGGCTGTGTTTGTATGAGGACACCCCTTTCAGTGAAGACAGAGTCTGGTGGGGGAGGGGACCTGGGACCAAGGGCTTTTAGATTGTTGAGTGTTACCAGGCAATCTAGGTCATCATGCAATACCTCCTCTCAGATGTTTGATGAGCCAGTGAGTCAACACACTCACCAAGTAACCACAGAATGTGCAGTCAGGTGCTAAGTGTTCTAGTCACATTAAAGAGCATAGGATCACCGCCACATTTCTTTCTACTTTCCATGGCTTCACTCATGAGGCAAAATGGCAGGAGCTCTCTATTGATACCACTTCAAGGGCAACGATCTAATAGAAGGTGCCTCTACAAATATAATGGTTAATGACATAGGGAGCAAAGTGGAGCAAAAAAGAGAGGATATTGGCATCCAAAGCAGATGCCAAATCTGACTCAGCTCCTGGCTGAGGTATCTTGGGTCAGCAGCTTGGTCTCTGCGTGTCTTCCCTTCATCTGTGAAATTAGGATGCTGTTGTTGATGATGTTGATCCCTAGCTCCTAGTGCTATGAATAGCCATCAAGTGTGAAGGGTCACCTGAATGTCAGCTGTTCCTACTCTAACTCAGGTGGGGAGTTCTTGGCCCCACGAAAGCCCAGACACACCCCATTGGGCCCATAGCAGGATTTGCTGGAGTCAGGCATAACAAGTTCTCCATGAACTTGGTGGGTACAGACATAGCTCTGATTCAAGGAAAGCCATCACTGTCAGCCCAGGCAGGTGGTAGACTTCTTTGCACCCATGGTGCGCAGGACCCAGCTGAATGCTTTTCAGGCTTATGTAAATCTGAGCTCTATTTGACATCAGTTTTTGGATGTTTCAAACTGCTACAGAAGTCTGAGTCTAGCATCAGTCATGTTGAAAACTTGATTAATAGAATCAAAGAAAAACATACTATTTAAAGATCACCTCTATTATGAGAGGTAAAGTCTCACAATCCTTCTATAATTTTCACAAACTTTTCTACAACTTTCAAAAACCTTCTTACCATTTAGAAATAACCAACTTCAGAACTCTTTTTCCCCCCTTCAAAATGCATCACCATACCTCTTGCTTTCTACTACCAAAATCATACAGTTTCTTTCAAATTAGTTAGTATTCTTAAGTCTTAGAACCCTTAATTTTTAAGTGACAAGTAATTAACATTCCTCAGTTAGCAATACATTCACATTTTAAGAGAAATCTTTCAAATAAAATACAAGATGTATTCATGAACAGATTCAAATTTATCCCCTAGGTTCTCTGCAATAAGAAGCCCAAAGTAGGCAAACGCAGATTAATTAATGTTTCAGTATCTTGTTATTTCAAAACACCTAGATACTTAATGATTTTTACTATTTAACACAGCAGAACTCCAAACCTTTAAGTTACCAAGGTTTTGGAAAACTATGTTTAGGTATATAATTATTACTGAAAAGCTTTATAAAAAACCCTTCATTTTAGTTGTATCTATCATGTCATAACTTTTTGAGATGTTGAAATCAATTATTACTCCGAAGGCATTTTGTTGGCAAATTTGAAACAGGGATAATATGATGGTCTTGACCACTTGTAGGGGCTGGAGAAAAGATGTGGTGCGAGGTATCTCCCTTCAGATTGTTCCAGGATTGTCCCAACTCTCAGGCCTCCAGTAGCTTTAATGCAAAAGCACAATATTTTTTCCCTTACAAAAATGGGAGTGGACTCTCCTACAGCTTCTGCAGCCTCCTTGAGGGCACTTCTGCAGCTCAGCCTTCCTCGGAGAAAAACTTGGGGGTTTCAGAATGTTTATTTTCCATATTTTTTCTTTCTGAGTAGACTGTAACAACATGAAATCTTGCATATAAGCAGAGATCTTACCCTATTTCAAAACAGACACAAAAACAACCTCTAAGGTAAATAAATGAGTACTCTCAAGAGAAGGGACTGGGACATTAGCCTTAGAATCTTCTCTCACATTAATCCAGAACAGCAAGGACCTTTGGTCAGAGTGGCCATAGCCCAAATGGCAGAGACAGGCTTCATAAAATGGCGATGAGCAAAGTAAGTCCCCAAAAGATAAGAAAGCAAGCACAGAACACCTGTAATGAAAGTTACATTACAGACCTACAAAACTCTCACTAGCAAAGTGTTTGAGGCAGCTGAAGCCTTGAGAGGGAGAGCAAGGAGGGTCCCAAAGATTAAGAGCTCTTGCAATTGCTGGGAAGTAAGTTCCTGCAATCCCTGCCATGGCTCATCCTGCCATAAACAGCTGGGTCCCCAGCAAAATAGGATATGCCCCCATCTTTAAACAAATTAAACCAAACAACAAAGACATAAAACAATAATCAACAGAGACACCTTTTATATTGTGGGTGAAAGGGGCTACATGCTAAGCTGACAGGCTCAGGGAGGGCCTGCATGGCAGTCTTGCAGAATCAGAGTAACCACCAACGATGGTCTGAAATTAAACTTTAACTAAAAGTAGTTATGGTGGGTAGTCACCTCCTAGACCGGTATCTTCACTGACAAGGTCAACCTTTACCTTAACTGAACCTTTTTGTCTTTTTGCATCTATGATAACATACCCTTGAAATGTCTGGGTAACTTGTAACCTCCCTCCCTCCGTCCCTACCCCTTGAGACACAACCTAATGTGCTGGATGCCAGGACGGATACCACAAATTCCTTCATTTTTATCATGTTAATTGTTCCTGAACCCACTTAAGTATGTGTCTGTCTTTTTACTTCTTATCCAATCCCAGAGGTTTCCTGGCTTTGCTTTCTCTCACCTCTCTAGTCTATCACCAATGGGTCTCTACATCCTCTCCTTTGATTGCAATGTATAAAAATAGATGAGAAACTGCCATTCTCTGGAACATTATCTCAATCCATTGAGGTTCTGCTTCCTAGCAATTGTCAACAGTTTGGCTCAAATAAACTCACAAAAAATCTTTATAGGTTTGAATGTTTTTATGTTAACAATACAATATTTACATGTGCACACAACCAACAGGCAACCGTTTGTGGCTTTCCCATAGCAAGACAGAATACCAGACAGACTGCCCTGTGTCACACACACCGTGTCTCGACCCTAAGCTAATCAGGCTGGAGTATGGAGACCAGGCAAGGACCATGAGAGGCTGCTTGCAACCAGGAGCTGATCAGACTCATACCAAATTTTCGGGGATGGGGGGAGGGTGGGCAGGTGAGGGGTGGCTGGGGGTGGGGAGGAAGGAGGGCGGGTGGGTGTGGGTACAGACAACAGACACCCCTCATTACAGAGTTATAGGACATTTGATTCAACTTAGATTTTAGGCGAGATGACAGGGCTTGCTGAGGCTGTGACTAGGTTTCAAAACAGGAAATTTCTTGCCAGCACTGTAGATAAAGAGTCCAGGCTTCAGTCCCTGGAATCTCCAGGCTAGGAAGCAAGTCGGATTCCTGGTGCTTATCCCAGAGGAGTCCCCACTTGTCTCATCAGAGTCGCCAGAAAGTGAAACTTGACAACCAATGGATTTGGGCTGTTTGCCACTACCTGAGCCAATTAAGCAGAGACAGGGTTGAATCATATATGAGCATTTATTCTAATGCAGGGAGTATAAGAGAGTAGCAGGGCATCCATAAAAATCTGCTCTACCCCTCACCCCCATAAACCAGATGCTTATATTGGGCGGAAGGACAAAGATTACATGGGGAAGTAAGCAAAAGGGACAAGAATGGGTATAATGGTTACAGGTTACATGTAATGCACGCTGGGTGCCTTTGGACTCTTGTTTCAGCAACAAGGCTTTTAATTTTTCCATGATAATAGGCAGTTTGGGGATAAGAAAAATGGACCATATTCTAGATTAACTCCCAGGTTCCTGGATCGTACAACTTCTAGCCAGATCAGAATATGTTTTTTTTTTAAATCAGAGCAGAACAATCACAGTTAAGAGAATGATGAATATTTCTTATACATATATCTAGGCTTTATTATTCTATTCCTGGCCCTAAATTATCAGCAAGACCCTGGTTCTTTTCTTCCGGAGGGAAAGATTTCAATCAAGGGACAATATGCAGGAGAACAATCAAGAATTGATGGGCTGCAGCAAAAACACACTTAGGACAGTGAAACAGGAAGGATAAAGAAGTCAGAGAAAAGGGGGCCTTGGGGACAGGTTCAGCAAGTAAACCTGGGACAAACTGCCACTGCCCATTATTCCCATAGTTGCAAGTCACATAGGGTCCCTTAGAGTTAGGAGGTGCACACCTGTGGGGGAAGGAGTAGGGGAATCATCCCCTTAAGGAGAGCATGTGCTGGGTGGGTCCTGAGCTTTGAGGTTGTTTATCTCTCTTTTGCAGGTAGGGAATCTTAGGGGAGGTCTCTGGAGGGTCTCAGCAGAATATTCAGCAGCTTTCCAGGTGTGATTTTCCAGGGTCATGGTCCCTGCTGATTGGTCAGCACAAGGACAGGAATCATTAGTTAGTGTAGCTGATCCTGAGGCAGCCATGGTGTCACTTGTCTCATTTTGCTGCTTTTTTGGGTCTGTAGATGAAATACAACTGAGGCCTAGTGTTATCCTTAGTGAAGAAAAGGTCAGGAGGCCTAAACTGCATGACCAGTGATATGTCAAGGGAGGAAAGGTTAACCGGGAGGTGAACTCCTTGATTTCACAGTTTTTGCCCATTGCTGGACACTTGGACTTTCTGCCCTGGTGACCTTCTGTACCAGACCCATCAGCATTGCAGGGGAGAGCTGGGAGAGGGTAAGAGACCAACCAAAGGACTTGTATGCATCCTCATAGCATAACCAATGGACACAGACAGTAGAGTGGGGAGGGTGGAGAGGGGGGGCAAGGGCATGTGCTGAGGGTGGGAGCTGTCGGGGAGAGGTCAATGGGAGGAAAAGGAGACATATGTAGTACTTAAAATAATAAATAATTTAATTGTAAAAAAGAAAGAAAATACAATGAAATGTAAATCTAAATATAAATAAATAAATATTATAAGCAAATCTAAGGAGCCCATGGCCAAAGGCAACAGGGTCTAGTGCAGGGCACTATCCCACCCCCATCGGACCTTCTCCTTCAACGGGACTTCGGCCTTTTAAGGGAAACAGCCCTGAGAGCCGGGCCCCAGTGGCCCTGTGTCCCCATGGGGGTCTGGACCTGGTCCACTTTCTCATCCCCTCACTCAGCTTCCTGTCAAGGCCCCACGTGAAGTCTGCTGAGAAGCAGGCTGGCTGAAGGGCCCCTTGGAGAGTCTGTGGCTCCTCATGTCCTCACACATGACCCTCTTGGGTGCTCCCCTGTGGTCTCCCCTCACAAAGTCACAAGGCTTCAGGTGGCCCCGACTCAGCCACACCCTTATTAATGCCCCAACACTGCCCTCAGCATCGCATGCCCTGGAGGTGGGAGCTTTATCCCTTCATGCTCCCTTCTCTTCCCTCTCTGCCCAGCACCCACTCCCAGGAAGGCTGTACTAAGCACCCAGTGTGCCCATACATTCCAGCTGCCCTGGGAGACCGAGTCACATAATGGGATCTCTCCTGAGACCGAGCAAGAGGACATGGACATCATGGATGAGCTGCCCATGGGGGCACCCGGTGGAGGATGGGAAGATGAAGTGGAGGAGTGGCTGCAGGATGAGGGTCTCCTGAGCTACTTGGACCAGCTGTGTTCCCAGGAAGACTTTGTCACCCAGGTGGGCTGGCTCCCAGCTCCGGGCCTCAAGATCCCAGAGGGTGGCGCTGAAGCTCTCAGACCCGGGTTCTCCCAGGCTGATGGGATTGGGCTCTGCTCTTTGCTCCTGAGCTGGTGTGCATGTATGTGGTTGTGTGCATGTGTGAGCTTTGTGTGTGCATGTATGTGTTTCTCTGTGTATGCATGTATGTGTTTCTGTGTGTGCATCTGTGTGTGTGTGTGTGTGTGTGTGTGTGTGTGTGTGTGTACCTGATGACCATGATGGGGTGAAACACCCCCCTGAGCAGGAGGACGGGGTTGGTCTTGGCTTTCCCACTTGTCCTCCAGGCCCCGCTGACTCCCATTTCACTCCATGCCAAGGGGCTCACAGCTGCTTGCTTCTGTCCCAGGTGGAGGAGGTCATTCACCCCCAGTTCCTGAAGCAAATGAATTCCCCAGAAGCACAGCAGGACCCCTTGGCCCTAGCTGAGGAGTTGGAGCAGGAAGAAGGGCTCACTGCTGCCCAGGTGAGCCAGGGGAGGGTGGGAACTGAGGGAGATGGGAGGGGGGACCCCAAGTGAGCCATAGGACCCAGAGATCCCAGGGGAGTTAGAGGAGGGACAGGCTCTCGTGAGTCAGGAAGGGAAGGATTTAGGTAGATCGGGTTGGAGAGCACCCAGGTAAACCAGGGCAGTAAGCAACCCAGAACCAGGACTCACTTGCCTGTGTCCATGCCACCCCTGCTTATAGACAGCGCATGCTAAGGGGCCAGCCCTGAATGGGAGGAGTGTGGGGACTATAAGAAGGAGAGGGCTACAGAGAAGAGGAGTGGATGGGAGCCCAGAAGGGGAGGGACACAAAGCTGGGAATATGGCACAGGGGGCGGAGGAGAGCCACATGACTGTCGTGGATTTGAGTCACAGTGTCACCTCCTTCCCTCCTCCTCTGCCCAGTGCCATTGTTTCATCACCCGCGCCCCTCCTCCTCCCACACACGTGTGCAGCGCCAGTCACTGTCCCCTTCTTTCTTCAGCTGGCAGAGAAGCGACTCCTGACCTCCAAGGAGGGGGGCATGCAGGCACCCCTGGGTCGCAGTGCTCCCCTGTGGGACTCAAGTCCTTCTGAGTTTGCGAGCAGCCAAGATACCAGGAGGTGTGACCATGGCTCCCAGGTGGGGGCGGGGGGTCAGGATCCTGCTGTTCCACTGACATGGGAGGATGGGAGGCAGGGAGGGAGGACAGGACCGTTAGGGTGGGTTGAGGGAGGGCAGGACCTTTTAGGTGGGAGAAAAGGTGTCTCTGTGGCTGTGTCTCCTAACTCACTCTTGGGTCAGGCCCATTCTGTCTCCCTCTTAGCATACTCAACTAGAAATCTAGTTGCCAGTTTGAAATGGTTCATCTAGTTTAGGAGCTCCAATTAGGTATGTAAAAACTCGTATCAACAGTACCAACAACTACCTTCTTCAATGAGAACTTACATGGTGCTAAAGGTTTTCCATGCATTTCCAATTTCTTGGCATTTTTATTGTGAAATATGACATACACATACAAAAATAATTTAGAAAACAAAAATATACCTCTGAGAGAATTATCACAAACACTCACGTAGCAGGTGCTTACATTAAAAAAGAAATAAAACACAGCTGACACTCCAGAAACCATCCTCTCCTCCTTTTCCTTAATCCCTCTTTCTCCATCAAAGAAAGCCTTCATTCTGACATTGCAGGTAATCTCTTCCCTGTTTTTTTTTTTTTAATTTTTAATCGTCTGCCGCAAAATACACATTTCCAAAGTTGGGTTTTGTCTTGCAGCATGTCAGATTCACATACATGGAACCTCACAGTATGTATTCTTTTGTGTCCAGCTTCTTTTGCTCAATATCACAGTTGTGATTTATGCATATGGCTTTATGTAGCTGGGATTCATCCATCTTCTTTGTGATGCAACATTTCTTTGTGATGCAACATTTCATTTCAAAAAAATATACACTTATCCACTCTATTGTTCACATCTGAGCCAATTCCAGGTTGTGGCACTGTCACAGTGCTGTTATGTGCATTCCTGCATGCATCTGCTGCTCACACAGGAAGTGCTGGGCCATGGGCCTTGCTCATCTTCCCTTTCCAAAATGGCTGCATCAATTCACGTTCTATCCCACCACCAAC
This sequence comes from Lasiurus borealis, assembly GCA_004026805.1. Taxonomy (NCBI): domain Eukaryota; kingdom Metazoa; phylum Chordata; class Mammalia; order Chiroptera; family Vespertilionidae; genus Lasiurus; species Lasiurus borealis. The sequence continues at coordinate 27,306 of PVJN01027374.1, forward strand.
AGCAGTACTGCCAGTTGTCCTCACATGAGCTGTTTCCAAGCTTCTCTGTTATCTGTGACAAAGCCCCCCTTCACTCCAAGACCTGACTCCGCATCCTCACCAATGGTGGATCCAGATGAACCAAGATTCCAGTTTCAAAATAGACCATGTACTTTTCCTCATGTGATCCTTCCACAATTCCTGTGGAATAGAATAATTGTCACCATCCTGAGGGTGAGGAAACTGGTGCTTAAGGAGTTTAGTTAACTTGCCTCGCAAGTGGCAGACCTGAGATTAGCTCCCAGGTCTATCTGACTCCAAAGCCCATGCACTCATTCCTAGGCTCACAGTCCCAGCAAGCAACACATTTGTAGATTTCTGTTTCTTTGTTCATTACTCTCCCAGCCACTGTTCCACACAGGATAGTTGCATATTAACTGGTCCCTGATATTTATTATTTACTAAAATGCTGTGACTTTAATCCTGTGAAAGGTTTTGGAAGAGAAATAGTAAGTCTCTGTTAGCTTTTATCCAAATCTTAACACCTAAACTCAACCACTTGGCAAGGTCCTCCCAAGAGAAGACTCCACAGGGGAAAAACCCAACATGAGAATTCAAGAGACATCTTCTGGGTTCCCACGTCCATTGCACCACGGGGTCCTGACCTGTGCTGCATTTGAGAGAGCTTGACTGCACCTGGCTGAATTGGCAGGAAGAAAGGACAAGAATAATTTCAACTCATAAAGTTTCATTCTATGTCGATGTGTGTCAGATACAGGACAATGGGAAATAAAGAAACAGAAAAGGAATATCCAACAAGTGCCAACCAAAGAAAGCTGGGGTAGCAAGATTAATATTAGAACAACTATAATC
>PVJN01027375.1:0-28153 GCA_004026805.1 Lasiurus borealis
AGAGAGCAGAATGGAACCTGGGACCCTTTAGTCCACAGGCAGACGCTCGGTCCACGGAACCACACCGGTTTTGGCAAAAAATATATATATATAAAAAACAAAACAAAACAAAACAAAAAAAGCCGAGACCGATGTTTCTGACTTTCTAATCCCTCTCCCTTCCTCTCTGTGAAAAAAAAAAATCAATAAAATATATTAAAGAAACAAAAACAAAAAACAAAATGATGACGAGAGAGAACCGTGGATCGGCGGCCGCCCGCTCGCCTCCCGCCCGAGGGAGGTGGCAGAGACGCTGCAGAGGGAGAGAGGAAGGGGACGGGCAGAAACTCAGGGTGCTGGCGGCTGCCACCTCCCGCCTTCCCCCCACCCCCTGAAACCAGGGTCTGGTGCCCACCCCCAGCCTGGGACTGAGTCAGCCCCGGATCTGCCCCGGGACCCAGCGTCAGCGCTGTGGTTGGGGTGGAATTTGCAGAATGCAGAGTTTCAGGTCACCCTGGCACATCTCGGCGGCAGGCGGCCAAGACCCGGGCGGGTTTCTGGGGAGGCCTCCCCTGGGATTTGGGGTGAACTCACACACACCCCAACACACCTCCACCACCACCACCCCGGCAGGGTTCTCGCGAAGAGCTGGAGAGCGCCCTGCGGACAGCTCCTGGCGCGATGCTGTCGTCCCTGGGGGCTGGATTCCCGGAGGGTAGAGGCGGACGTGGTGGGGACAGGACAGGAAGGCTGACCAGGGAACGATTGTGGCTCAGAGGCTGAGGGTCGACCTGTGAACCAGAAGGTCACAACCAGGTGCCCGGGTCAGGGTGCAGGCCTGGGTCCAGGGCTCCATCTCGGGCGGGAGGCGTGCCGGCAGCCGCTGGTCCATGATTCTCATCATTTTTGTTTTGTTTTTTTTGTTTTTGTTTCTTTAATATATTTTATTGATTTTTCACAGAGAGGAAGGGAGAGGGATTAGAAAGTCAGAAACATCGGTTTCGGCTTTTTTTGTGTGTTTTTTTGTATTTTTTTTTTATATATATTTTTGCCAAGACCAGTGTGGCTCAGTGGATAGAGCGTCGGCCTGCGGACTGAAGGGTCCCAGGTTTGATTCCGGTCAAGGGCATAGACCTGGGTGGCGGGCACATCCCCAGTAGGGGGGCGTGCAGGAGGCGGCTGATCGATGTCTCTCTCTCATTGATGTTTCTAACTCTCTCTCCCTCTCCCTTCCTTTCTGTAAACAAATCAATAAACTATATTAAAAAAAAAAACACAAGCCGAAACCAGTTTGGCTCAGTAGATAGAGCATCGGCCTGCGGATCCCGGGTTCGATTCCGGTCAAGGGCATGTACCTTCTTGGCGGGCACATCCCCAGTGGGGGGCGTGCAGGAGGCGGCTGATGGATGTCTCTTTCTCATCAATGTTTCTACTTCTCTCTCCATTCCTCTCTGTAAAAAAATCAATAAAATAGCCGAGATTGGTGTGGCTCAGTGGAGAGAGCATCAGCCTGCGGACTGAACAGTCCCAGGTTTGATTACGGTCGGGAGCATGTACCTTGGTGGCGGGCACATCCCCAGCGGGGGGCGTGCAGGAGGCGGCTGATCGATGTTTCTCTTCTCCTCGATGTTTCTAGCTCTCTATCCCTCTCCCTTCCTCTCTGTAAAAACAAATCAATAAAATATATATTTTTAAAAAACACACAAATGGTCTCCTCAACCAGGAGTCCGACCAGCAGGCCGGCCACGTCCCCTCCCCCTGGCCAGGCTGGCCGGACCCCCCCACCCATGCACAAATTCATGCACCAGGCCTCTAATAATAATCTGGCCACTCCGTGCGTCTACCGATGGGAAAAATATCCTTGGGGAAGAATTAACCAAAAAAAAACCCACACAAAATTAAATGAGGCCAGCCGAGACCGGCGTGGCTCAGTGGATAGAGCATCGGCCTGCGGACTGAAAGGTCCCAGGTTCGATTCCGGTCAGGGGCATGTACCTTGGTTGCGGGCACAATCCCCAGTGGAGGGCGTGCAGGAGGCGGCTGATGGATGTCTCTCTCTCATCGATGTTTCTGACTTTCTGTCCCTCTCCCTTCCTCTCTGTAAAAAATCAATAAAATATATATTAAAAAAAAAATGAGGCCAGATAAGCAGAAGGTGGTGGAAGACAGAAGGGAAGGTGGCAACCTTGGGGGTGGGGGAGTGGGGTCTCACAGGGTCCTGGGGGGTCTCACAGCCCTGCCCCCAGGGTCCCCTTCGGAGCACACACCCAGCTAGCTGTGTGCTGCTGCCACAGCCGGCTGGAGCAGGATGGGGCAGGGACCGGGTCAGTTTCAGCCCCTGCCGGGGCGGGAGGGAGGGAGGCATGCCTGCCTGCCAGCTTGGCCCTGCCAAAGTCAACAGCCGTCTCCCTGGGCAGGGACCGTGCCACAGACCGGGGTTCCGGCCCCTCCCGGCTCCGCCAGCCTCCCTCTCTCTCCCTCGTTCTCTGTCTCCATCGCACAGCCCTTCAGGACCACAGACCTGCTCCCCTGCCCCCCCAACTCCCCTCCCTGTCACCCCAAACCCTAGAGGAACCCCGAGGACAGAAAACCGCCTCCCGTGCACACTGGCGCGACTCTCCCCGACTCTCCTCTCGCAGGGAAAAGCCCTGACCGCTCACCACCACCGTGCACGCGACCTTTAACCCGCTGCCCCTCCTCCTCCGCCGCCGGCCCCCCGAAAACCTGGTGCACGTGATCCCCATCCCCCGAGTCGCCTCGAGACCCCTCGCCCTCCCTGGGCTAACGGCGTGGCTGGCTCTGTGGCGGAGCGTCCACCTAGGAGCCAGGAGGTCAGGGTTCAATTCCCGGTCACAGGGCCCAGGCCCGGGTGGCGGGCTCCATCCCCAGTGTGGAGGGGGGCGTGTGCAGGAGGCAGCCGATCCGTGATTCTCTCTCCTCCTCGATGTTTCTCTCTCTCTCTCTCTCTCTCTCTCTCCCTTCCTCTCCGAGATCCATAAAAATCTATGAAAAGCCGAAACCGGTGTGGCTCCGTGGATAGAGCGTCGGCCTGCAGACGGAAGGGTCCCGGGTTCCATTCCGGTCCAAGGCATGGACACCTGGGTGGCGGCCACATCCCCAGTGTTGGGGAGCGTGCAGGAGGCGGCCGGTCCCTGATTCTCTCTCCTCCTGGATGTTTCTCTCTCTCCCTCTCCCTTCCTCTCTGAGATCCATAAAAATCTATGAAAAGCCGAAACCGGTGTGGCTCCGTGGGTAGAGTATCGGCCTGCTGTGGACTGAAGGGTCCCGGGTTCGATTCCCGTCAAAGGCATGGACACCTGGGTGGCGGCCACATCCCCAGTGTGTGTGGGGGGGGTGTGCAGGAGGCGGCTGGTCCCTGATTCTCTCTCCTCCTGGATCAGCGGTTCTCCACCTTCCTCAGGCCGCCACCCTTGCATACAGCTCCTCACGGGGTGGTGACCCCCAACCATGACATGTTGCTGCTGCGATGCATCGTGATGTCAATATCTGCGTTTTCCGAGGGTCTTAGGCGACCCCTGGGAAAGGGTTGTTCAACCCCCAAAGGGGTCTCGATCCACAGGTTGAGAACCACTGTCCTGGATGTTTTTGTTTTTTTTTCTTTTTCTCTCTCTCTCCCTCTCCCTTCCTCTCTGAGATCCATAAAAATCTATGAAAAAATAAAATAAAATAAAATAAAAAGATCCGTGCACCCCAGGAGCGGGTGGGATGGATTTAACTAGCAAATGGGTGCAGGGCGCCCTGGCCCTGGGCAGAAACCCCCCATCCCTCCCTCCCCCGCTGCAGAGGGGGGCCAGGCTCACACTCCCTCTCACGACCTGTTTTGTTTTGCAAAATCGTACGGCGTTTCCCGCCCCCAGAGGAAGAGACAGGTGGCAGGCGGCAGGCCGCAGGCCCTCCAAGCCGGCCAGACAGACCCCATTATTTTCAGGGTCACCCCCACACCTGCCGCACGCCCCTCGCTCGCCCTTCCCTCTCCCAAATGCTCCCCCCTGCCAGCTCTCTCCAGCCCCGGACGCTCTGCACTCCGAATCCCCCTCCTCCCTGGCCGAGACGTGTTTGCTCAGGGTGGGGACCTGGCTGTGTGAGGAGCCAGCCTTTGGCCTCCACAGTGGGGACGAGGAGTTTGGGGGGGACGCTGAGCCCCCTTCCCACGCAGCCCTCCCTGGGGATCAAGCCCCCCCTCCCCCTGCATTGGGGGCAGTTCACAAGGGGGTCGCCTCTGTTTCTCTCTCCTGTCCTGGCGTGACCCTGTCTCTGGCGGGCAGGCGGGCAGTGAGACGGCACTAGTGCCCTTTGCCCGGGTTGCAGGGCGGGGGGGGCGGGCTGAGAGAAGCTAGCAGCTGCCTCGCCCAGCTATGCCCGGCCCCCACCTCCACCCGCCACCCTGGGCGGGGCTGTCCCTTCTGCTCCCCCTGCCCCGTCCCCCCACCCCACACCTCCTGGAGCCCCGTCCCTGGGCGGGCGGGCAGCGGGCGGCACAAAGGGCCCTTTGTCTGGGCTGGCAGCGGCTGTCCCCTGCCAGGCGGAGCCGCGGGCTGGGGCTGGTACCAGGCGGAAGGCGGGGCCAGGGCCTGTGACGGGCGGGCAGGCAGGCGGGCACTGCAGCCCTGTCACCACCGACCGACCCTCACCCTCACGGGCTGGACCCGGGACGCACACACTCCCTTCCTCTCCCAGGGTGGGCCCTGGGAGCCAGGAGCCGGGGGGCCCAGGCGGACGGGGGTGGGAGGGAGGGGTACCTGCCGCCCCCAGCCGGCATCACCCGGGGCTCGGCTTACAGCCTGCCAGCGCGGCACTGGGTGTGAACGTGCCGAGAGGCACTGCCTGGTGACAAAGGTAGGGCCTGCCTTGGCCCCGGGCCACCCCCTCCTCCCAGAGCCTCCGAGGCGGCGGCGGCGGTGGCGGCTGGGGGTGCAGGGGGGTAACTCGGGGGGGGGGTGTACCCAGGTCTCCAACGCCCAGGGCCGGTTCTGCCGTTTGCTTTGGCACCTGGGAGACTCGGGGCCCAGGCCCTGCTCCGCCCGCAGCCTCTGCCACCTGCAGCCCACGCCCCCTCGAGGTTTCTGTCCCCCAGGGGGGTGCGCTCTCTAACTCCCTCCCTCCCCACCTCCTGGGGACCACAGCGAGGGTGGGGGGGACCCAGCCTCCAGGAGGGGGCTTGTCCACGGCCCGGGGACACACAGGTTTCAAACGAGACGCATTCCCCGTGCCTCCACGAGCGGATCCATGTATCTTTTTTTTAATTTTTAAAAAATATATTTTATTAATTTTTTTTACAGAGAGGAAGGGAGAGGGATAGAGAGTCAGAAACATCGATGAGAGAGAGACAGCAATCAGCTGCCTCCTGCACGCCCCTCACTGGGGATGTGCCCGCCACTCAGGTCCCTGCCCTTGACCGGAATCGAACCTGGGACCCTTCCGTCCGCAGGCCGACGCTCTATCCACTGAGCCAAACTGGTTTTGGCCCAATGCTATATTTTTAAAACGATAGTGTTTTTATTTTTAAATATATTTTATGGATTTTTTTTACAGAGAGGAAGGGAGAGGGGTAGAGAATTAGAAACATCGATGAGAGAGAGACATCCATCAGCCGCCTCCTGCACGCCCCCCACTGGGGATGTGCCCGCCACCCAGGTCCATGCCCTTGACCGGAATGGAACCCGGGACCCCCCAGTCCTCAGGCTGACGCTCTATCCGCTGAGCCAAACCGGCCTCGGCTAATATATTTCTTTATGCATCTCAGAGAAGAAGGGAGAAGGAGAGAAAGAGAGATACATCCATGATGAGAGAGAATCACCGATCGGCTGCTTCCTGCATGCCCCCTACTGGGGATCAAGCCCGCCACCAAGGTCCATGCCCTTGACCGGAATCGAACCCGGGACCCTTCCGTCCGCAGGCCGACGCTCTACCCACTGAGCCAAACAGGCCAGGGCAGTATATTTTATTGATTTTTTTTTTTACAGAGAAGAAGGGAGAGGAAGAGAGACTCAGAAACATCGACCAACTGCCTGTTGCACTCCCCCTACTGGGGACATGCCCACCACCCAGGTCCATTCCCTTGACCGGAATCGAACCCGGGACCCTTCCGTCCGCAGGCCGACGCTCTATCTATTCGTTGAGCCACACCGGTTTCGGCATCCCCGGCTCATTCAGAAATAACAGGAGCATCACCGAGCTAGCCCAGCCCACCCCATTTCACAGATGGGTAAACTGAGGCTCGGGGAGGATGGGAGTCCCGGTAAGCTCAGGGTTCCAACGGAGGGCCCCTGGCCGCCGAGAGACCGGATGGAGGACCCGAGCAGCGGCGGACAGGGACCTGGGGACACGCCGGCTCCCGGTCGTCCTGGGGACCAGCCGGGAGGGAGAGGGGGTGAGGGCAGAGCTGTTAAAATTGGCAACAGGCACCCAGGCCAGAGGGGTGAGCTCACCCCGTGCATCTCACCGCGTTATCAGCTTCCTCCGAAGCCCTTATCGGCCTGGACCTACAGCCGCGGCCGCTAACGCCACCCAGGCCGGGCCCTTATCCGGCTCTCGAGTAACAGCTTCTCCCAGGAGGCGGCGTGAGCCGGTGCCAGGGCTGCGCCCGGCGTGGGCAGGACCTGTGTGTGTGTCTGCCCGCCCCTTGCTACCCGCCGGCCGGAGCCAGGAGACCCTCCTCACCTCAGTGGATAGAGCGTCGGCCTGCAGACTGAGGGGTCCCAGGTTCTATTCCGGTCAAGGGCATGGACCTGGGTGGCGGGCACATCCCCAGTGGGGGGCGTGCAGGAGGCGGGAGACAGGGGGGACCCCTGGGAGGCTGCCTCGGGAAGGTTCCGAGCTGAAACTCCCATTTTTCTTATTTTTTTAAAAAAATATATATTTTATTGGTTTTTTTTTTTTTTTTACAGAGAGGAAGGGAGAGGGAGAGAGAGCTAGAAACATGGATGAGAGAGAGAGACATCCATCAGCCGCCTCCTGCACGCCCCCCACTGGGGATGTGCCCGCCACCCAGGTCCATGCCCTTGACCAGAATCGAACCCAGGACCCCTCAGTCTGCAGGCTGATGCTCTATCCACGGAGCCACACTGGTTTTGGCTCATTATTATTATTATTATTATTTTAAATATATTTTATTGATTTTTTCACAGAGAGGAAGGGAGAGGGATAGACAGAAACATGGATGAGAGAGAAACATGGATCAACTGCCTCCTGCACGCCCCCCACTGGGGATGTGTCTGCCACCCAGGTCCATACATGCCCTTGACCAGAATCGAACCCGGGACCCCTCAGTCCGCAGGCCGACGCTCTATCCACACCGGTTTCGGCTCTTTATTATTTTTTAAAAATATACTTTTATGTATGTCAGAGAGGAAGGGAAAGAAACGGAGAGAGAGAGAAACATCCATGAGGAGAGAGAATCACGGATCGGCCGCCTCCTGCACACGCCCCTCACTGGGGATCTCGCCTGCCACCCGGGCCTGTGCCCCGACCGGGAACCGAACCCTGACCTCCCGGTTCCTAGGTCAATGCTCAACCACGGAGCCACGCCGGCCAGACGGCTGGGCTCATGCAAGTTTTGTGTTTTTTTTTTTAAAAACCGTTTATAGAAAAAATAAAAATAAAAGTGGGGGTACTGCATTCCCCCGCAAGACGGGGTAAGCTTCCAGCTTCAGGGGGAAGGCACACCCCTCACTGTGAGTCTATGCAGCCTCCTCCCGGGATGCAGCTTCTCCCCGAGGACCCGGGTCCCTCTCCCCCCGCCCCCTCCACGCTCAGGCCTGGCTCAGGGCAACCTCTCCCTCCCTCTGTTTGCTTTACACGCGGCCTCGCCGGTCACGCCTCTGGCCCGGCACGCAGCCCGTTGCTCGGTGACCTGTTCGTTTGCCATCTCCACCCAGATCCTGCCGCCCCCCCGCCCGCCCGCCCGGGGCTGGGCACCTTGGAGACCCCCAGCCTTGCTCAGAGCAAGCACCCGGCTTCCTGAATGTTCCTGGAGGGAGAGGCGCTGCTTCCAGCCCTCCCTGCCCCTCGGAGGAGTCCCCAGAGACCGTTCTGCTCGGTGCCCCCCCTGCCCTCTGCCCCCTCCTCGCATCCTCCCCGGTCCCGCCCTCGGTAACCAGCAGCAGACGCAGGCAAGCCCGGGCATCCTCAGCTTCACTGGAAACACCACGGATGTCTCTCTCTCTCCCTCTCCCTTCCTCCGGGAGACCAATAAAAATCTACGTTAGCCGAAACCAGTGTGGCTCAGTGGATAGAGCGCCGGCCTGCGGACTGAGGGGTCCCAGGTTCGATTCCAGTCCAGGGCATGTATCCTGGTGGCGGGCACATCCCCAGTGGGGACCGTGCAGGAGGCGGCTGATGGGTGTCTCTCTCATCGATGTTTCTGACTCTCTATATCTCTCCCTTCCTCTCTGTGAAAAATCAATAAAATATTAAAGAAAACAAAAAGACCACAGGAGACACCGCACCAGTGACGGCCCTCATCCCGGCCGCCTGGGGTGGCTGTCAACCACGGGGGAGGGATTCCCTCCACAGACTCCTCCTGAGCACCTACTGTGCGCCAGCCCTGGGCTGCGCGCCGAGTCCACAGCGGCGCCCCAGACACCAGCCCCGGCTCCTGGGGGTGGAGGAGATGGGGCACATCAACCAGCAATGACACGGCGTGGGAGGGCCCGGACGGACAAACGGAAGGACGGATGGGCAGGTGGATGCATGGATGGGTGGATGGACAGATGGACGGATGAATGGACAGAGGGATGGATGGATGGATGGATGGATGGATGGATGGATGGATGGACGGACGGGTGAGTAGATGGGTGGATGGATGGATGGATGGATGGATGGATGGATGGACGGACGGGTGAGTAGATGGATGGATGGATGGATGGGTGGACGGATGGATGGGTGGATGGGCGGGTGGATGGATGGATGGATGGATGGACAGATGGACGGACAAATGGACAGACAGATGGACGGATAGATGGACAGGTGGAAGGATGGATGGATGGACAAGTGGATGGATGGACAGGTGGGTGGACAGATGGATGGGTCGATAGACAGATGGATGGATGGGTGGATGGATGGATGGACAGGTAAATGGATGGGTGGATGGATGGATGGATGGACAGGTAGATGGATGCATGGATGGATGGACGGATAGACGCATGAATGGGCAGATGGAGGGATGGATAGATGTGCCCATGGCTTTGTTTCGGACGCTGCGGTCCACAAGACCAGGACCCTGCTGGGCTCGGCCGCCCTCAAGCCTCGGTGCGGCCCCGGCGTCGGCCCCGAGGATGTAAGCATGTCCTGCTGTGTCTGGTGCACCAGGGCCCCCACCCGGCCTGTCCAGCCCCGGCCAGCCCCTCAGCCTCCCAGACGCCCCCCGGCAGGTGAGCAGTGCCTGTCTGCCTGTCCGTCTGTCCATCTGTCCGCCTGTCCACTCCCTTCCCACCTGCCCGCCTGCCTGCCCCAGGCCATATCTCCCATGAGGAGTCCGCCTGGGGTCCCCAGACCCTCCCCTGCAGACTGGCCGTCCCAGCACCCTGCCTCCTCGGACAGCGGTTCTCAACCTGTGGGTCGCGACCCCTTTGGGGGTGGAACGACCCTTTCACAGGGGTCGCCTGAGACCAGCGGAAAACACCTATTTCCCATGGTCTGAGGAACCAACACACTGCTCCTCGGTGCAGCCAAGTGTAGCCGTGTCGTTTACTGTTGTCCTAGGAAGACTGTTACCCATGCGACACCACGATTCAAGACAAAATTCCATTTATTTGTCATTAGACATAAATATTTCAGAATAGACAATCACATATTGTCTATTCATGATGTTCCATTTGTAACAACGAAAATACATCCTGCCTATCAGATATTGACATGACAGTTCATAACAGCAGCAAGATGACAGCGATGACGTAGCCACGGAAATCATTGTATGGTTGGGGGTCACCACCCCATGAGGAGCTGTCTTAAAGGGCCGAGGCCTGAGGAAGGTGGAGAACCACTGGCCTAGGAGGACCCTGACAGACGGGAGCCGGGACGGACGGACGGACGGACGGACGGATGGACGGTCAGGCCACCAGCCCCGCCCCCACAGTCAGGGTCGTCCTGGGAGCCGGGAGGAGGAGGGGGAGGGCGTGCCGGTCCCAGCTGCTGGGCCCTGGAGCGGACGGACATGCCGGCCCACAGCCCAGGGCACCACGCCCGCCCCCACACCGAGACCGGCTTGGGTTTCGCCCGCGTGGCCATGGCGACGAGGAGGGCTGGGCGGGAGGAGGCTGGGAGCCGGACTGCACGGCAGGGACCTGTCCGAGCGCTCAGAGCAGCCGGGGCGGCAGGAGACTTGGGGGTCCCGGGTGCCGGGGTCTCGGGGACCCCCTCCCACACCCTGTCCTTCCCCGTCCACTGCCCGGCGCCTACGCACGCCGCTCGGGGCCTGTTCAGACTTGCTCCGGCCGCGGTCACTGCCGCCGGTCTCGGTCCAGCCTCGCCCTTCCCCTCCCCCCCCTCGCTGACCCCGCCCGGGGCCTGGGAACCAGAAACAGGAGGCGAGGCCTCAGGTCACGGCGCTCGGCCTGCGAGGCGTCCCCTCCGCCACCCCAGCCCCCCTCCCCGCCGTCTCCCCACACGGCCACCGGGGTGAGCGTGGAGAGTGGACATCACCAGAGGCCTCTGGGCTCCTCAGAGCGACTGCCCAGCCTGGCCCGGTCGGTGTGGCTGAGCCTCAGCCCAGGAACCAGGGGGTCAGGGTTCCATTCCCGGTCAGGGCACAGGCCCGAGTGGCGGGCTCCGTCCCCAGTGGGGGGCGTGCAGGAGGCGCCGGTCCCTGATTCTCTCTCGTCATGGATGGTTCTCTCTCTCTCTCCGTCTCCCTTCCTCTCTGACATCAATATTTTTATTTATTATTATTATTATTATTATTATTAATCCTCACCCAAGCATACTTTTCTTTTTTTAAATATATTTTATTGATGTTTCACAGAGAAGGAGGGGGAGGGAGAGAGAGCTAGAAACATCGATGAGAGAGAGACATCCATCAGCCGCCTCCTGCACATCTCACAGTGGAGATGTGCCCCCAAGCAAGGTACAAGCCCCCGACCAGAATCGAACCCGGGACCTTTCAGTCCGCAGGCCGACGCTCTATCCACTGAGCCATACCGGCCTCGGCTCTTTTTCTTCTTTTTAAAATATATTTTATTGATTTTTCACAGAGAGGAAGGGAGAGGGATAGAGAGTTAGAAACATCGATGTGAGAGAAACATCGATCAGTCTGCCTCCTGCCCACCCCTTACTGGGGATGTGCCCGCCACCAAGGTCCATGCTCTTGACTGGAATCGAACCTGGGACCCTTCAGTCTGCAGGCCGACGCTCTATCCACTGAGCCACACCGGTCTCGGCCCAAGGATACTTTTCCATTAATTTTATTTTTATTTTTAAAATATATTTTATTGATTTTTCACAGAGAGGAAGGGAGAGGGATAGAAAGTCAGAGACATCGATGAGAGAGAGAGACATCCATCAGCTGCCTCCTGCACGCCCCCACTGGAGATGTGCCCACCACCAAGGTCCATGCCCTTGACTGGCATCGAACCTGGGACCTTTCAGTCCACAGGCCGATGCTCTATCCACTGGGCCACACCAGTTTCGGCCCAAGGATACTTTTCCATTAATTTTATTTTTATTTTTTAAATACATTTTATTGATTTTTTACAGAGAGGGAGGGAGAGGGATACAAAATCAGAAACATCGATGAGAGAGAGACATCCATCAGCCGCCTCCTGCACACCCCACAGTAGAGATGTGCCCGCCACCCAGGTCCATGCCCTTGACCGGAATCAAACCTGGGTACCCTCAGTCCTCAGGCCAATGCTCTATCCACTGAGCCACACCGGTTTCGGCCCAAGGATACTTTTCCATTGATTTTAGAGAGAGTGCGAAAGTGAGGAAGAGACAGAGAGGGAAGCAGCGATGTGAGAGAAACACGTCGATGGGTTGCCTCCTGCTCTCGCCCTCCCTGACCGGGGCCCAGGCCGAGGAGGAGTCTGTAACCGAGGTTCGTGCCCTTGACCGGAATCGAACCCGGGACCCTTTGGTCCGCAGGCTGCCGCTTTATCCACTGAGCCACACCGGCCAGGGCTCAATTAACAACAACAACAACAAAAAAATATATATATATATATATATATATATATATATATATATATATATATATATATATATTTATACACCATGGAATACGACGCTGCGGTAAAAGAGAAGGAATCCTTACCATTTGCAGCAGCACGGATGGAACTGGAGAGCATGGTGCTACCCTGTCTCCCCGAAAGCCAGACGTCCCCCGAAAATAAGACCTACTTCCCGTGTTGCCTCTCGCTGTCATATCAGGCATCCGCCTCGAAAATAAGACACCTCTCTCCAATCATCAGGCCTCCCCCGCTCCCCACTGAACATCAGGCCTCCCCAGAATAGAAGGCCCCCCCAAAGCGACTGTCAGGCGTCTGGCTCCTGATTTAAAGAGATCTCGCCCGGCCCGCACAGCTCCGGCTGCGCTGCGGCCCCTCGGGGAGCTGGTTGGTGATGACCACGACCACCGGACCGTCGACAGGTCATCCATTTCCTTTTTATTTTATTTTTATTGTTCAACCATCCATGTGCACCGTCTTCTTCTTCGTGGGAAACTAAGACACCCCCTGAACATAAGACCCAGCGTCTCTTGGGGAGCAACAACTAATACGTGGCACCTCGAGATACGAGCGCCCTAACACACGAGGTTTTTGAGATACGAGCCGTCGAGTGAACGAGTGATGTTTGCTTTGAAATACGAGCAACCGTCGAGATACGAGTCGTCATCGCGCGGATCGGCCGGCCGCACACGACCCACCCGTTCACTGCGATGCGAGCGTCTCCCGGTTTCCCGCGCCTCGGGGTGACGGAACACATTAAACTCGTGTCTCGAGGCGCCACTGTCTGATTTTCGGGGAAACAGGGTAGTCGGCGGAATAAGCTCGTCGGAGAGAAAGAGAAATGTCCCAGGATCCCGCTCATTTGTGGGACAGAATCATGAACAACATCCAGGGATGAACAAAAAACACACACACAGATCCAGAGCCACAGAGACCCATCGGCCTGTCCGTCCAACCTCAGAGGGCAGGCAGGGGAGGGCGGGGGTCAGGGGTCAGACAGAACCAAGGACTCAGATGCCTGCACATCAGCCTGACCGATGGACACAGACCCCAGGGTGGGGGGTGAGGGCAGGAGGTCATGTGAGGGAGGAGGTGGAGGGGCTGGGTCTGGGGCCTCCCCCTCCCCCCTGCTGGCTGCCTTCAGCCTCAAATAAAAGAAAATGAACACTCACCTCCATCTTGTCCTCTAGGGCTAGGCCCCCTGCCTAAACCCCCTCTCCCCCCCTTTTTTTTTCTGGGAGCGGCTGCAGGGGTGCCAGCCATGTCCCAGCTTCCCCAACAACCACCACTGTCGCCTGAATGGACCCATGAAGCTCCAGGAACACAGCGAGGGAGGGCCCTCATGATGCTGAGCCACAGAAAGACCCCGATTCAAGTGACCGGTCTCTGTAACCCTCGTCACCGCCCTCAGCCCTCTTTCCCAATTATCCTGCCCCATAGAACTCATTGTTCCCGCCCGGCTCTCGCTCTCTCTTCTCGCTGCTGCCCCAGAAAGAGGCTGAGAGGAGCCACACCCGGGTTCGAATAAAGACTCTCTTTGTGCCGAGACCGGTGTGGCTCAGTGGATAGACCGTCGGCCTGCAGACTGAAAGGTCCCAGGTTCGATTCCGGTCGGGGACATGGACCTTGCTTGCGGGCACATCGCCAGTGCGGGGCGTGCAGGAGGCGGCTGATCCACGTCTCTCTCTCATCGATGTTTCTGACTTTCTATCCCTCTCCCTTCCTCTCTGTAAAAAAATCAATAAATATATATATATATTTAAAAAAAAAAAAGACTCTCTTTGCTTGTGCGTCGGAAAATTCTCCTCAGGGGCGGATGATTGGGGAACCCCGGACTCTGGGTGTAACACAAACGCCCAGCTTCTCCCGTGTCCAGGCCCAGCTGGGGACCCCTCTCCTCTTCCTCCCTGCCCTCTCGTCCCACAGACATGCCTCAGCTCCAGCCTCCGGCAGGCAGAGAGGCCTCCGTCACCTCACGGCCCTTCCGAAAACAGCCCGGCCGGCCGGGACACGGCCTTCAGCTCGTCCCCGCCTCTCGCCGCGCCTGCTGCCTGCCTACCTGCCCGCCCGCGGCCTCATTCCCGAAGGTCCCTTCCCGCCGGGTGTATCAGGCCCCTGCCCGCTGGCTCCGAGGGCCTGAGGGCCCGAGGGCTCGGCCTGCTGCCTCACCCTCACATGCCGGTCAGCCTGGGGACGCTGCACGCACACACGCACGTACACACGCACGCACGCACGCACGCGCGGGGACACGTGCAGGAGGGAGCGGCGGGAACGGTCCGGGTATCATGGCCATCCACGCTCCTGGGTCAGAGAAATCCAGGGGACACTCAGACGGAGCTGGGACGTCCCTTTATTTATTTTTTCTAAAATATATTTTATTGATTTTTTACAGAGAGGAAGGGAGAGGGATAGAAAGTCAGAAACATCGATGAGAGAGAAGCATCCATCAGCCGCCTCCTGCACGCCCCACAGTGGAGATGTGCCCGCAAGCAAGGCACATGCCCCCGACCGGAATCGAACCCGGGACCTCTCAGTCCCCAGGCCGACGCTCTATCCACTGAGCCAAACTGGTCTCGGCCATTTTTATTTAAAAATATATATATATATTTCTTTATGGATGTCAGAGAGGAAGGGAGAAGGAGAGAGAGAAACATCCATGAGGAGAGAGAATCGTGGATCAGCCGCCTCCTTGCACGCCCTCCGACTGGGGGGATCGAGACCGCCGCCATCCAGGCCTGTGTCCTGGGCCAAAATGGAACCCGGGACCCTTCGGTCCGCAGGCTGACGCTCTATCCACGGAGCCCAGCCGGCTAGGGCCTTTCTTTCTTTCTTTTTTTTTTTTTAATGTATTTTGCCGAGACTGGTTTGGCTCCGTGGATAGAGCGTCGGCCTGAAGACGGAAAGGTCTCGGGTTCGATTCCGGTCGGGGGCATGGACCTTCCTTGCTTGTGGGCACATCTCCAGTGTTGGGTGTGCAGGAGGCGGCTGATGGATGTCTCTCTCATCGATGTTTCTGACTTTCTATCCCTCTCCCTTCCTCTCTGTGAAAAACCAATAAAATATACTTTTAAAAATATATATATATATTTATTATTGATGTTTTACAGAGAGGAAGAGGGAGAGTTAGAAACATCAATGAGAGAGACACATCCATCAGCCGCCTCCTGCACGCCCCCCACTGGGGATGTGCCCACAACCAAGGTCCATGTCCTTGACCGGAATCAAACCTGGGACCCTTCCGTCCACAGGCCGACGCTCTATCCACTGAGCCACACCGATCTCGGCAATCATTTTCTCCCCCCCGCCATTAGGAAGCATGTAAATGGCCCAGCCAGTGTGTCTCGGTGGCAAGCCTTGACCTATGAACCAGGAGGTCACAGTTCCATTGTGGGCTCTATCCCTCAGGTGGGGCGTGCAGGAGGCAGCTGACCCGTGATTCTCTCTCCTCATGGATGTTTCTTTCTTTCTTTCTTTTTTTAAAAATACATTTTATTGATTTTTTACAGAGAGAAAGGGAGAGAGATAGAAAGTCAGAAACATCAACGAGAGAGAGACATCGATCAGCCGCCTCCTGCATGCCCCACAGCGGAGATGTGCCCGCCAGCAAGGTCCCTGCCCTTGACCACAATCGAACCCGGGACCCTTCAGTCCGCAGCCCAATGCTCTGTCCACTGAGGCAAACTGGTTTTGTGACCTTTCTTTCTTTCTTTCTTTTTTTAAACTGATGTAGAGAGAAAGGGAGAGGGTGAGAGAGAAAACATCCGAGAGGAGAGAGAAGCAGGGATTGGCCGCCTCCTGCACGCACGACGCTGGTCGGTGGGTCGGGGATGGAGCCCACCAGCCAGGCCTGACCCCTCACCCCCAGCCCCCACCTGGAATCGAACTGTGTTCCCTCCTAAGCCCGTGACCTCCCTGGGTCAGAGGTCGAAGCTGGCTCCAGGGCTGTCTGCCTCCTTAATCCTCGTGATCTCTGGGTGTCTCACGCCCTGGGCGACATTAGCATTCCCGAAGGCCGCTCTTTATGTTTTAAAATTATGCTAATCGCCCGGCAACAAGCCCATTGTCTCCTGCTGTTTGCTGCTGCGGGTGCGGGTGCGACCATGGGTGGTGTCAAGGGGAAGGTGACCCTGGATAGGACAATCCCTTCCTTCCCTGGAGGGAGACATTTAAAAAAAAAATAGATATTTTATTTAATATATTTTTTTTTACAGAGGAAGGGAGAGAGAGTCAGAAACATTAATGAGAGAGAGACATGGACCAGCTGCCTCCTGCTCAGCCACCACTGGGGATGTGCCCGCCACCAAAGTCCCTGCCCTGGACCAGAATCGAACCCAGGACCTTTCAGTCCACAGGCTGATGCTCTATCCACAGAGCCAAACTGGTTTCGGCCTGGAAGGAGACATTTTCTTTTTAAAATATAATTTATTTAATATATTATTTTACAGCGAGGAAGGGAGAGGGAGAGAGAGCTAGAAACATCAATGAGAGAGAGAGACATTGATCAGCCGCCTCCTGCACGCCCCCCACTGCGGATGTGTCCACTACCCAAGTCCATGCCCTGGACCAGAATCAAACCTGGGACCTTTCAGTCCACAAGCTGCTGACACTCTATCCACTGAGCCAAACTAGTTTCAGCGGGAGACATTTTTAAAATATATATATATTTTATCTAATATATTTTTTTATAGAGAGGAAGGGTAGAGAGATTTAGAAACATCAATGAGAGAGAAACATCCATCAGCTGCCTCCAGCACACCCTCCACTGGAGATGTGCCCACCACCTAGGTCCATGCCCTTGACCAGAATCAAACCTGGGACCCTTCAGTCCACAGGCCGACGCTCTATCCACTGAGTCACAACGGTTTCGGCATGGAGGGAGACTTTTTTTTTTTTTAAATAATCCAGAAAGCTCTCAAATTTTAATATATTTTATTGATTTTTCACAGAGAGGAAGGGAGAGGGACAGAGAGTCAGAAACATCGATGAGAGAGAGACATCCATCAGCTGCCTCCTGCACACCCCCACCGGGGCTGTGCCCACCACCAAGGTCCATGCCCTTGACCGGAATCGAACCTGGGACCCTTCAATCCACAGGCAGACGCTCTATCCACTGAGCCACACCAATTTTGGCGTGGAGGGAGACATTTTTGGTTCGGTTCTCGGAGGGAGACATTTCTCCCGTGAGCGAGCAGCTTGGCCCAGAACACTGAACTGTTGGGGGACAGGAAAGGAGACTGCAGGCGTCGGAGAAGCAAATTCTAATCTACGGGTCTCAAGGCTGAAACACTAGGGCAGCGGTTCTCCACCTTCCTAAGGCCGCGGCCCTTTAAGACGGCTCCTCACGGGGTGGTGACCCCCACCCATACAATCATTTCCGTGGCTACTTCATTGCTGTCATCTTGCTGCTGTCATGAACTGTCATGTAAATATCTGATAGGCAGGATGTATTTTCGTTGTTACACATGGAACATCATGAAAGCATAGGGATTCACCACAAAAACAATACGTAATTAATTATATACTGTGAAATATTTATTTCTAATGACAAATAAGTGAAATGTTGTCTTGAGTCGTGGTGTCGCACGGGCAACAGTCTTCCTAGGACAACAGTCAACGACATGGCTACACGTTGCTGCACCGAGGAGCGGTGTGTGGGTGCCTAAGACCATGGGAAATAGGTGTTTTCCGCTGGTCTCAGGCGACCCCTGTGAAAGGGGCGTTCGACCCCCAAAGGGGTCGAGACCCACAGGTTGAGAACCGCTGGGCTAGGGGATCAGGAGGCTCGGAGTGCCAGCGACCAGGAGGTCAGACAGACCTTGGGGAGGTCAAGCTGAGGACAGAAGGGAATTGGGGGAGCAGAGGGGGGTGAGCAGGGAACACGGGAGCCCCAGGACCCCAGGGAAGGGCTGGCCGGGGGCTGGAGGTCAGCAAACCCGTGGTGACCCCAGTTGACCCCTGGTGACCGCCTGTCTGTCCTCCCGGGCGGAGGAGGCAGGGCCGGATGGACCACAGGCCTGACGTGAACTCAGCCGCTAAATCCCAGGCCTCTTCTGACCTTGAGTCACACCATCCCCAGGCCCTGACCCCACCCAGCCCGGCCCGGCCCCGGGGCGGGCCACAGGTTCTGCCTCCTCCTGCCTCTGCATCCCCTTCTCCTCCTCCCCTGGCTCCATACTCACTGCTGATGGCGAGGTCGGGGTCACCTGACACCCCCCACTCCCCCCAATGCCCTGGCTGTGTGGAGAGAAAGAGCTCAGTCTCCCCAGCTACAGCCAGGATGGAGCCCAGGCCCGTGCAGACAGATACCAGGCCTGGGGGCACCTCGGAGTCTCTCCCATCCAGGGGGGCCAGTGGACCCCACTTTTTTTTTTTTTAATTTATTTTTAAAACAAAAAAAGAGACAGAAATGTCATTCTTAAAAATAATACAGCTAGCCGAAACCGGTTTGGCTCAGTGGATAGAGCGTCGGCCTGCAGACTGAAGGGTCCCAGGTTCGATTCCAGTCAAGGGCATGGACCTTGGTTGTGGCCACGTCCCCAGTAGGGGGCGTGCAGGAGGCGGCTGATCGATGTCTCTCTCTCATCGATGTTTCTAGCTCTCTATCCCTCTCCCTTCCTCTCTGTAAAAAATCAATAAAATATTTAAAAAAAATACAGCTGCCGAGACCGGCGTGGCTCAGTGGATAGAGCGTCGGCTTGCGGACTGAAAGGTCCCAGGTTCGATTCCGGTCGGGGGCATGTATCCTGGCTGCGGGCACATCTCCACTGTGGGGCGTACAGGAGGCGGCTGATCGATGTCTCTCTCTCATCGATGTTTCTGACTTTCTATCTCTCTCCCTTCCTCTCTGTAAAAAATCAATAAAATATATTAAAAAAAAATACAGCTAAAGAGGACAGAGCTGTTTTTTATTTGTAATAAGATTTCCCAATACATGTACTTATTATTTTAGGCTAATTTTCACAATCCCCAACTTGTGATACTATCCTATTACCACACGGTGCCAAAAATCAATAAACACATTAGCACAATGTTTAGAATCATTATTATTAGCAGTAACTGGTAGTTAACACTGTACTAGGATAGAATGAACCACCTCAGTAAGCTTCTGAGGCTAATACATTTCTATCACCACAATTACTTTAGCAAACCTGGTCCCCTTCACTTCTGCAACATCATGCAGAGTTGGTGGTCGAGTTTGCATCCCCACTTTTTATTATTATTATTATTATTATTATTATTATTATTATTATTTGTCATCTTCACCCGAGGACATGTTTTCCGTTGGCTTTTATTCATTTATTCATTTTTAATATATTTTATTGATTTTTTTACAGAGAGGAAGGGAGAGAGATAGAGGGTTAGAAACATCGATGAGAGAGAGACATCCATCAGCCACCTCCTGCACGCCCCCCACAGTGGAGATGTGCCCGCAAGCAAGGTCCATGCCCCCGACCGGAATGGAACCCGGGACCTTTCAGTCAGCAGGCCGACGCTCTATCCACTGAGCCACACCGGTCTCGGCTAATTTTATTTTTAAAAATATATTTTTCTCAACCTCGGAGAGGAAGGGAGAGGGGGAAAGAGAGAGAATCATGGATCGGCTGCCTCCCACACGCCCCCCCACACTGGGGATGGAGCCCACAACCCAGGTCCGTGCCCTTGACTGTAATCGAACCCGGTCCACAGGCCAATGCTCTATCCACTGAGCATACCGGCCAGGATGTTTTATTAAATCTATTTTATTTTATTTAAAAAAAAATTTTAATGTATTTTATTGATTTTTTTTACAGAGAAGAAGGGAGAGGGACAGAGAGCTAGAAACATCGATGAGAAACATCCATCAGCCGCCTCCTGCACGCCCCCACTGGGGATGTGCCCGCCACCCAGGTCCCTGCCCTTGACCGGAATCGAACTTGGGACCTTTCAGTCCGCAGGCCGACGCTCTATCCACGGAGCCACACCGGTTTCGGCTCTTTTTATTTTTTATTATTTAATAAATATATTTTTATCGACCTCAGAGAGGAAGGGAGAGGGAGGAGAGAGAGAGAGAGACTCACGAACCGGCTGCCTCTCACACGCCCTCACAACTGGGGATGGAGCCCCCAACCCGGGCCCATGCCCTTGACTGGGAATCGAACCCTGACCCCCACCACCCCGAATCCCCTGGGGCCGGGCAGTCAGTGGGCCCCACTCTGACCCTGGGTCTCCCTGGACCTCAGTCTCCCCCGAGGAGAAGGCCTGGCCCCCCCCCACCCCCTGTGACAGGGAGACACAGCCCCCCCAAGGCCTGTCCTCCTCCTCGGCCTGGCACCGGGGCGGACCCGGAGGGAGAGGCGCCGGCTCCCGGGAGCCCCGCCCCCCGCTTCTGCCCAACCTGTGGGGCAGGTGTGTCTGGCGCGGGGCCAGCGGGCGGCGGCCGGCCGCCAACTCGCTTACGGGAAGGAAGGATGTAAACAGAGGACAAGGGGCAGGTGGAGGACAAAGGTGGCCTGGGGGGGCCCCTCAGCCCGCTGCTCCCCGCTGCTCCCCGTGGCCGCACCCCCCGCCCCCGGGGATGGGGACCCCTGCCCCCCAGAGCCCAGCTCTCCCCGAGGGGTCCCCCCAGCCCTCCCCCTTCGCCCGGCCCCTGGGTCCCTACTCCCAGCCAGACCCCTGTACCCCGAGCCCAGCTCCCCCCGAAGGGTCCCCCCAATCCTCCCCCTTCGCCTGGCCCCTGGGTCCCTGCTCCCAGCCAGACCTCTGCCCCCCCCGGGGGACCCTACAGCTCAGGACACAGAGGAAGAGGATGAGGAGGAGGAGGAGGAGGAGGGGAAGGAGGAGAACAGAAGGACCAGGATGTCGGGGGGGCCTCAGCCACGACCCCCTGGGAGTCTCCCCGCCTCCAGGCTGAAGGCTCTGAAGACGCCCCTGAGGACACCCCCCCACCCCAGCCCCCGGGAACGCAGGGAGTCCATGCATTCGGCTACAACGAGGCATCGGCCACCCCCAGGCCCAGCGCCCGCTCCTCAGGGAGCAGAGACCCTGCCCACCCACGGGCGCGCCCCCTTCTCGCAGGACGAGGGGCATGAAAAGAGATGCATCCAGCCCGGCTGGTGTGGCTCAGTGGATAGAGCGTCGGCCTGTGGACGGAAGGGTCCCAGGTTTGGTTACTGTCGAGGGCATGGACCTGGGTGGTGGGCACATCCCCAGTGGGGGGCGTGCAGGAGGCGGCTGATGGATGTCTCTCTCTCATCGATGTTTCTAATTCTCTGTCCCTCTCCCTTCCTCTCTGTAAAAAAATCAATAAAATATATTTTAAAGAAAAAAAGAAAGAAATGCTTCAAGCTCGGCTGGTGTGGCTCAGTGGAGAGAGCGTCGGCCTGAGGACGGAAGGGTCCCGGGTTCAGTCCCGGTCAGGGGCACAGGCCCGGGTGGCGGGCTCCATCCCCAGTGGGGGACGTGCAGGAGGCGGCTGATCGATGTCTCTCTCTCATCGATGTTTCTAGCTCTCTGTCCCTTTCCCTTCTTCTCTGCAAAAAATCAATAAAATATATTATAAAGAAAAAAAGAAATGCTTTGAGCCCAGCTGGTGTCGCTCAGTGGAGAGAGCGTCAGCCTGAGGACGGAAGGGTCCCGGGTTCAGTCCCAGTCAGGGGCACAGGCCTGGGTGGCGGACTCCATCCCCAGTGTGGGGCAGCCGATCCATGATTCTCTCTCCTCATGGATCTCTCCCTCTCTCTCTCTCCCTTCCTCTCTGGAATTATAATAAAACTATATTTAAAGAAAGAGAACAGACTGAAATTACAGCAGGAAGATGAAGGTTTGGTGAGGTAGATAAGAGATCAATCAAAGGACTTGTATGCATGCATATAAGCATCACCCATGAACATAGACACTGGGGGGTTGGGGTATGCCTGGGAGGGAGGAAGGGAGGGGGGACAATGGGGAGATATGTATAAAAAATTAATTTAAAAAAATAAAAGAAAAAAAAATAGCCGAGACCGGTGTGGCTCAGTGGATAGAGCGTCAACCTGCGAACTGAAGGGTCCCAGGTTCGATTCCGGTCGGGGGCATGGACCTTGCTTGCGGGCACATCTCCACTGTGGGGCGTGCAAAAGGCGGCTAATCGATGTCTCTCTCTCATCGATGTTTCTGACTTTCTATCTCTCTCCCTTCCTCTCTGTAAAAAATCAATAAAATATATTTTAAAAAATTAATAAAAAATAAATAAAAGAAAAAAAAGAAAAGAAAAGAAAGAGAACAAAATAAATAAATAAAATAAAAAAATATATAAATGCATCGAACCTGGCTGCTGTGGTTCAGTGGTTGAGCGTCGACCTATGACCCAGGAGGTCAGAGTTCAATTCCCAGACTGAGCAAAGCACAGTCTGGGGTCCGCAGACAACCCCGAGGCACCAGGCAGCTCACGACAGGAGACCCCGAGTCTGGGAGAGACAAGCCCAGACCCCCCAGAACCGAGGGGCCCCCGGGGGCGGGGGGCCAGAGGGGAGCCCTGTCCTATAGGACCAGGAGGACAGAGCCCGCAGGCAGGAGTGGGCGGGACCCCGTGTAAGCTCCTCCCACCCCCCTAAGACCAAGCAGCTGTCCTTCCTGGGCTCCTAGGGAGACTTTGGACTCGGCTGGCCGCCCCTTTGGTGAACGCCCGCCTGCCGGTGGGTCAGGGGTGACTCGGCCGCGGGCGACACCTGCAGAGAGGAGGCCCTGGCCCCTGGCCAAGCCGGGTGCCACCTTCTCCCGCTCGTCTGACCGGGCGGGGCCCGAGCAGAGGCATCTGGGAGTGTCCACCCGCTGCTGCTGACCCACATATGCGGAGCGGCCAGAGGAGGATGACCTATGAAGGCATCATCACCTGACCGCTCCGTGTGTGTCCTATAGAATCAAAGGCTCCTCAGCAAACTGTCCCCTCGACCAGGAGTTCCACCAGCAGGCAGGCCGGCCAACCACCCATGTCCCCTCCTCCCCCTGGCCAGGCTGGCCGGACCCCATCCCTGCATGAATTCGTTCACTGGGTCTTTAATCTATCTATCTATCTATCTATCTATCTATCTATCCATCCATCCATCCCTCTATCTATCTATCTATTCATCCCTCTACCTATCTATCTATATCTATCCCTCTATCCATCCATCCATCCCTCTATCTATCTATCTATCTATCTACTTATCTATCCTGAGTGGCCAGGTTATTATTCGTTCAGAGATCATCATCATCTGGCCACTCCGTGTATATAATTCTATAGAATCAAAGGCTCATATGCAAATTGTCCCCTCAACCAGGAGTTCGACCAGCAGGCAGGCGGGTCCGGCCAACCGCCCATGTCCCCTCCTCCCCCTGGCCAGGCTGGCTGGACCCCACCCCTGCTGGAACTCATACACTGAGCCTCTAAAAAACATATATATATATATATATATAATATGTATATATATTATATATATTATATATATATATACACACACACACACATACACACACACACACACTGAGTGGCCAGATTATTACACGTTCAGAGATCATCATAATCTGGCCACTCCATGTATATAATTCTATAGAATAAAAGGCTCATATGCAAATTGTCCCCTCAACCAGGAGTTCGACCATCAGGCAGGCCAGCCCACTGCCCATGTCCCCTCCCCCTGGCCAGGCTGGCCGGACCCCACCCATGCACGAATTCATGCACTGGGCCTCTAATATATAGGTATAGGTATAGGTATAGGTATAGGCATAGGTATAGATATAGTTATAGGTATAGGTATAAGTGTAGGTATAGATATAGATATATACACTGAGTGGCCAGGTTATTATACATTCAGAGATCATCATCATCTGGCCACTCCGTGTCTGTCCTCTAGAATAAAAGGCTCATAGACAAACTGTCCCCCTCGACCAGGAGTTAAACGAGCAGGCCGGCTGGCCAACCGCCCATGTCCCCTCCTCCCCCGGGCCAGGCTGGCCGGACGCCACCCATGCAGCACCAATTCATGCACCGGGCCTCTAACACACACACACACACACACACACACACACACACACACACTGAGTGGCCAAGTTATCATGCGTTCGTTCAGAGATCATCATCATCTGGCCACTCCCTGTGTGTCCAGGAAGCGATGACCTGGTGAACCATATCTCCGGGAGCTGAGCCAGTCCAGGTAAACCCTACTCAGGGCAGGATCTGAGCACAGAGGTGGATTCTTTATTATTTTTTTAAAAATATGTGTATTGATTTCAGAGCCAGAGAGAGAGAGAGAGACACGTCAGTGATGAGAGGGAACCACGGATTGGCTGTCTCCTGCATATGCTCAACCACTGAGTCACACACACACACACACACACACAAACCCCTTTTAAAAAAAATCCTCCTCTGAGGATATGCCCATTGACCTTAAAGAGAGGAAGGGGAAAGGAGAGGGAGGGAGGGAGAGAAAAACCTTGATGGGAGAGAGAACATCGGCAGGCTGCCTTCAGCTCGTGCCACGGCCAGGGATGGTAGCCACGCCCGGGTATGTGCCCTGACAGGGAATCGAACCTGCCACCCTTCCTTCAGAAAAGAGGATGGAACTCCAATCAATGGAGCCCCTGGCTGGGGTTGTTTTTTGAAAAATATATTTTTATTGATTTTTTACAGAGAGGAAGGGAGAGGGAGAGAGAGTGAGAAACATCGATGAGAGAGAGACATCCATCAGCTGCCTCCTGCACGCCCCCCACTGGGGATGTGCCCGCCACCCAGGTCCATGCCCTTGACTGGAATCGAACCCGGGACCCTTCCGTCCGCAGGCCGACGCTTTATCCACTGAGCCACACCGGTTTCAGTGGGTTGTTTTTGCATTTTTATGTTTATTTTATTTTATTTCTCATCCATTGATTTCTGTTCATTTTTTAAAAATTATTATTATTGCCGAAACCGGTTTAGCTCAGTGGATAGAGCCAAATTATTGATTTCCCAGAGGAAGGGAAAGGGAGAGAGAAATGGAAACATCCATGATGAGAGAGAATCACGGATCGGCTGACTCCTGCACGCCCCACCGTGGAGATGTGCCTGCAAACAAGGGACATGCCCCCGACCGGAATCGAACCTGGAACCTTTCAGTCCGCAGGCCGACACTCTATCCACTGAGCCACACCGGTTCCGGCAAAAAAAATAAATTAATTTAAACACTTGTCCTCAGGAAAGGGTCCCTCCTCCCCCCCTCCCCCCGGCACCCACCGGGGCCGAGGGCATGGGGCCGGCCCGCCTCCCCAGCTCCAGCCGTGGGGGAGGTCAGTCCCTCCCAGTCCCAATGACAACTCCCCTCTCAGAGCGTCTGGTGCTTCAGACCCAGCTCTTGCCATCCATCCAGCCAGCCATCCAGCCAGCACCCACTGTCCCCCTGGGCCCGACACCCATGGAGAGGACTGGTCCCGACCTCCCAGCATGCCTTGCCAGCCCCAGGGAGGAGAAAGAGGAGGAGGAGGTGAAGGAGGAGGAGGGAGGACAAAGGATGCGGGACTGTCCCTGGGTCCCGAAGGCTGGCAGGTGAGGCTGAGTCACAAGGGGCCTGGGTGTGGCGTCTTGGGCCCAAGCCAGGATGGACGGGCAGGTTCCAGTAACGGGTGCTGAGCAGAGCTCACTCCTGCTGCCACCCGGGCCCATCCCTGCACGTAGCCGGGGGCAGGGAGAGGGAGGGGAGGGAGAGGGAGGAGAGGGGAGGGGAAGGTGGAAAGAGAAGAGAAGAGAAGGCAGGAGTGGGGAGGCAGGAGGAGGGGGGGTGCATAAAATGAGGGGGTACTCCTAACAGATGATTATTTTAAAAAATGCGTTTTACTGCCGAGACTGGTGTGGCTCAGTGGATAGAGCATCAGCCGGTGGGTGGAAGGGTCCCCGGCTGGATTCCGGTCAGGGGCGCGCGTACCTGGGTGGCGGGCACATCCCCGGTGGGGGGCGTGCAGGAGGCGGCTGATGGGTGTTTCTAGCTCTCTGTTCCTCTCCCTTCTTCTCTGTAAAAAAAATAAATAAGTAAAAAATATTTTTTTAAAAAAGCCAAAACCGGTGTGGTTCAGAGGATAGAGGATTGGCCTGCAGACTGAGGGGTGCCAGGTTCGATTCCGGTCAGGGGCATGTATCCTGGTTGCCGGCACATCCCCAGTGGGGGGCATGCAGGAGGCGGCTGATGGATGCTTCTCTCTCATGGATGTTTCCAACTCTCTCTCCCTCTCCCTTCCTCTCTGTGAAAAATCAATAAAATATATTAATAAATAAACAAACAAATAAATAAATAGGGCCAAAACCGGTGTGGCTCCGTGGTTAGAGCGTCGGCCTGCGGATGGAAGGGTCCCAGGTTCGATTCCGGTCAAGGGCAGGGACCTTGGTGGCGGGCACATCCCCGGTGGGGGGCGTGCAGGAGGCGGCTGATGGATGTTTCTAGCTCTCTGTTCCTCTCCCTTCCTCTCTGAAAAAAAAAAAAAAAATCAATAAAATATATTTAAAAAATAAAATAAATACATAAATTGGGGGAGGGGTGGAGGCTGCTGTGTGACTGTGAGCAAGTGCCCTCCCTTCTCTGCGCCTCGGTTTTCTGGTCTGTGAAATGGGCTCAGGTTCCTGGACCTGGGAGTCGGAGCTGCCTGCCAATCCCGGTTCCAGGTTCACGGACTCGGTTGGGTCTGTTCTGCCTGCCGAGGGGCGGGTGGAGGGAAGGCATTCGGGCAGTTCCGGTGCCGGGCGAGCGGGGGCTGCCCTCCCAGCGGGACCAGAGGCGCCGGGCGGCCCCCGGATGTGGTAAAAAGGGCCGGGGACCCCCCCCCCCCGCCCACGGCCCGCATCCCGCCCCGGGGAAGGAGCCGGCCGGGGCGCGGGCAGGTGAGGTCCCCGCATCCTGGGATCTCTCCCTCCAGAGAAACCGCGGACCCGAGCTCGTCTCTGGGATGGAGAAGTCAAACCCTGGCCACTCACTCCTCGCCGTTTGGTCCCGGGGAGCCAGGCCCGACCCGGCATGAGGGAGAGTCAGCTGCACCCCCGGGGGAGCCGAGCGGGTCCCTAAAGGGCTGGGCCGGCAAGTCGGGGGGGCTGAGCGCGTAACTGTGTGAGTGCACATGTGTGTGCGTGACCTGTGTGCGAGTGTGTACACACATGTGTGTGACGGTATGGCTGTGGATGTGGTATGTGCACATCATAACTGTCACGTGTGAGTGTGCGTATATGTGGCTCTCTATGTGCATATGTGTGTGACCTGTGTGCAAGTGTATATTATGTACACACACGTGTGTGTGGCCGTATGGCTGTGGATGTGACTGGTGTGCGCACATGTGGTTACTCTCATGTGTGAGTGTGTGTATGTGTGTGTGACTCTGCATGTGCACGCGTGAATGTGACCTGTGTGGGAGGGTGCCTGTGTGTGTACACACACGTGTGTATGACAGTATGGCTGTGGATGTGACTGGTATGTGCACATGTGGTAACTGTCATGTGTGAGGGTGCATATGTGTGTGACTCTGCATGTGCACGCATGTGTGAGCTGTGTGGGAGTGTGTCTGTATGTACACATATGTGTGTGACGGTGTGGATATGACTGGTGTGTGCGCATGTCGTCACTGTCACGTGTGAGGGTGTGTATGCGTGTGACACTGCATGTACACGCGTGAGTGAGCAGGGGAGGTGGGGGGCAGAGAGCCGCTGGGCCTCGGGGTGACCAGGGCCGAGGCGCTGCGGGCGGGGGAGGGAGAAGCGCGGACACACACACACACACACAGCCGGGACGGATGGAAGGACAGACAGACGTACAGACAGCAGATGGGAACAAACCCTCCACACACAGCCGCGCACCCAGCCGGCCCGGAGAGCCGGTCGGGCCAGTTCCCCTGGGCCGGGCGGAGGGAGGGAGGGAGGGAGGAGGCGGGAGGGAGGAGGATCCGGGAATATTCCTCGGAGGCCGGCGGGCAGGCGCGCCCAAGGGCGGAGGGGTGACCGGCCGGCGACCTGCCCGGCAGGGCCAGATCCCGCCGGAGCCGATAAGAGC
>PVJN01027376.1:0-28152 GCA_004026805.1 Lasiurus borealis
TTTTACAACATTGTATTTAAATGTATACAAGAGAGAATAAAGGGAACATATTTGATAGGGTCTTCTCACTGCTGGGTTGCCTGGCCAGAGACTGGTTTTTCTTCATCCAGATGGCAGCATTTCCTCTGGTCCTATTCCCAATAGCTTCTTACAACAACCACAATAATCTTCTTTTAATTTCTCCATCATCATGTGTTGGCCCTCAGTTTAGCTCCTTCTTATTATCACTACTAGAGGCCCAGTGGATGAAATTTGTGCATGGCGGTGGGGGCGGGAGGGGAGGGTGGTCCCTCAGCCTAGCTTGCATCCTCTCTGATAGGGAACCCCAAGAGGGATGTCTGACTGCCTATTTAAGCCAGATCCCAGGGCCTCAAAGGGCTGTCGGTCATCCCTCTAACAATCCAGGAATGCTGGTTCCCAACTGTTTGCCTGTCTCCTGCCTGATTGCCCCTAACCACTTTTGCCTAACAGCATGATCAACCCCTAACTACTCCCCTGCCAACCTAATTGAGGCCTAACTGCTTCCCTGCTGGCCTGATTGACCTCTAACTGTCCTCCACTGCAGGCCTGATCACCTCAAACTGGCCTCTCGTGTAGGCAGAGTATCCCCCAACTGCCCTTTCTTTCAGGCCTGGTTTCCTCTAACGGCTCTCATCTGCAGGTTTGGTTGCCCCTGATTGCCCTCCCCTGCAGGGCTGATCCCTTCCAACTCCCCTCCCTGCTGGCCATCTTATGGTTGCCATCTTGTGTCCATATGGGGGTGGCAATCTTATGTGTTGGAGTGATGGTCAATTTACATATTGCCTCTTTATTATATGGGATTATCATTATTTTTCTATCAACTGTTTGTTTTTAATGACTCAATTATTATTAATACCATTAGAGAAAATATTTTCATGGTAATCAATTGGATTAAACTTCAATATGTTCAATATGTTCTCTTGTTCATTTAAAAGTAGGGTTAAATAATGGGCCCATGAATGGAGTCATTACTACCCATATGGTTTATTCCATTAGATTAAAGGCATATTATTGAACTTGCCTCATTACTCAGCATTGACTATTTCATCTAAAGTTGCCACCACCTACAACTGTTGTTAGTATTGTAATAAATTACCATAAAATTAGTGACTTAAAAATATAATTTTATTATCATAAGTCTGAAGTCAGAAGATAAATATAGGTGTTACAGGGCTAAAAGTTGGCAGAAATGTACTCTTGGAAGCTGTAGGTGAAAATCGACTTACTTCCCTTTTACAGTTTTTTTTTAAAAGTTATTTTTTAAATATATTTTTATTGATCTCAGAGAGGAAGGGAGAGGGAGAGAGAAGTAGAAACATCAATGATGAGAGAGAATCATTGATTGGCTGCCTCCTGCATGCCTTTTACTGGGGATCAAGCCCGAAGCCCAGGCATGTGTTGCCCTGACCAAGAATTGAACCATGACTGCCTGATTTATAGGCTGACAATCAACTACTCAGCCTAGTTTCTTGAGGCTATCTGAATTCCAGGGCTAACTAACTAAGTTCTGCTTTAATAATTATATTTATTTCTCTCATTCTTTAAAATATATTTTATTGATTTTTCACAAAGAGGAAGGGAGAGAGATAGAAAGTCAGAAACATCGATGAGAAAGAGACAGCGATCAGCCACCTCCTGCACGCCCCACAGTAGAGATGTGCCCGCAAGCAAGGTACATGCCCCCAACCAGAATCGAACCTGGGACCTTTCAGTCTTTAAGCCGACGCTCTATCCACTGAGCCAAACCAGTCTTGGCTCTTTCTCTCATTTTGAACCTCTTGTATCCTCTGATAAGGACACTTGTGATTACATTGTGTCCATTCAGGTAATCCAGGAAGATTTTAAGGTCCTTAATTTAATCATATATGCAGATTATTTTGCCATATACACAGAGGTAGGAGATTAAGATATGGCATCTAGGGAGTGACATTATTCTTCCTACCACAGTTTTAAAATGTCTCAACTTATTCTTTGTTTGATTTTGTTTTCTTTGCCTTTTTATATCAGTCAATGTATTATCACTTAAGAAATTGGCAGCAATCAGAAAATGATATTTCATAGCCACTTCTTACTATTTTTGTTCCCCTCATTTTGTTTTATAACCTATCCTGCAATATCAGTTCTGATTTTTAAGCATAGGTGGTCATGTGTTTGAAATGACATTTAATAAATGGGCTTCTCTTTATATCACATGCATTTATCTTAAAGCTAAATGAAGATGCTATATTTTTCTGAGGGTGAAAAAAAGACCATAGCATAACTAAAGTCTATGCCTTTGTGTCATCATTTCCAAAGGCCCAGATATTCTGCAATCTTGATAAGAAATGGATGTGACTGAGAAAGAGATCAGCCCAGAGAAGCTATGGTTTCCCTTTAGTAATTACCCTTAGCTGGTCATATTATTCCCTTGACTATGTGACTAGTTCCATGATTCTCAACAAATAATCAACTAATGTTCATTTTTTTTTAAGTTCAGCAGCATTTTATCATATCCAGTTAATCATTACTTGATAAACAATGTTGACAATGAACTACAATTGCTTAGTTCAGTACATAGCCTTGGGCTGTATTTTCATCTATTATTAATCCAATAGACAAATGTCTTAATATTTCCTTGAGTTAATATTGGAAGGTGGATTTGACAAAAAATCAAATTCTTAGGTATTTCTGACTCTCGAGGAAAGACTATCAAGCCAGCTATTAACCACTTCCTTCTTCTAACTTTCATTACCAGTATATTTTGGAAATCTATATCCATTATCTTTTCAAATATTAACTTTCAGTATTCTCTCTCTCTCCTCATAATTCTACATTCAAATTAACCATGTTTTAGACTTTTAACTGGTTTCCACAATACTCTGATCTCCTTTCTCTTTATCTTCCATCTCACAGGTTCTACTTTGCTGTTACTGATACTTCTTTAACTGAGAAGTAGGATCTATATTCCCTCCTATTGTATTCGACTTCACCTTATAGACTTCTTAGACTCCTAGAATATCTCAAAAATGGTACTATGTGCCTATTGAAGGTAAGTCATAAAAAGGATATGCTTCTACCTTTCTCATTCTAAGGATAATTTCCTGTCATGGAGTCCATGTTGATAATCCAGTTAGTTATTTAAAGGATGTTTTCCTCACTGTCAACTCTCACCTTCTTTCAAACATATAGATTAGTGAGCCTGTGAGTCTTCCTTCTTAGATCCAAGACATCATGGAGCAAAAACAAGCTATCTCACTGCAGCTTCCTGAATTTTTAACCCTTCTTATCATAGGAGCATAAGAATTATTTTTATACTACGGTGAAGTTTTCAGGTAAACTTTGAAGTTATTGGCTACATAGCCATAGTAACTAGCACAGAGTATAATATGGGAATGCAGGACATGTGCTTCAATTGTATGAATATGTGG
The DNA here is from genome assembly GCA_004026805.1 of Lasiurus borealis. NCBI lineage: Eukaryota > Metazoa > Chordata > Mammalia > Chiroptera > Vespertilionidae > Lasiurus > Lasiurus borealis. The sequence continues at coordinate 3,429 of PVJN01027376.1, forward strand.
AATCTGATGAGTAGTACATGGGGAATTCCTTGGAATGATTTCATATGTGTTGGTGGAATTTGGGAATCGTAAAATTTTCCATTTCTTTTACATTACCTTGCCAGATATAGTTACACCAGCTTGAGACTGCAATTATTAATCTGGCAGAGAGACTTCTACTCAGGATAGTACTTTAATTCCTCTGAATAAGCTAAGAGTAGGCTGAAGAGTGACTTCCCTTCAGAGCCCAAACTGGAACTGATGATATATGCACCCAAATTTTCAGTGGTGAAGACAATGCCATTATATTTTATCTTTCTAAAAATACTACTTCCAGAGACCAAACCAAAGGGAAACTCTGTTAAGACTATTCTTTTTTTTTAAATTATATTTTTAGCAGAGACCATTTGGCTCAATGGATAGAGCGTCAGCCTGCAGACTGAAGGGTCTCAGGTTCGATTCCAGTAGGGGGCATGTACTTTGCTTGAGGGCACAACTCCAGTGGAGGTCATGCAGGAGGCGGCTGATTGATGTCTCTCTCTCATCGATCTTTCTGACTTTCTATCCCTCTCCCTTCCTCTCTTTAAAAAATAAATAAAATATTTTTTAAAAATTATATTTTGAGAGAGAGAGGAAGGGAGGAAAGGAGAAAGAGAGAGAGAGAGAGAGAGAGAGAGAGAGAGAGAGAGAGAGAGAGATCAATTTGTTGTTCCACTCATTTATGCATTCATTGATTAAATCATGTATGTGCCCTGATTGGGAATTGAATTATTTTCCTTCATACATAAGAACAATCCTCCAACCAACTGAACTACCTGGCCTATTAAGTCTATTCTTAAAACTCATCCTGTGGGTAGTCATAATGGATGGCTCAATAAGAATGCCAAGTCTGTATAATGACAGGTATTAAATAGAAAATGAGGGGAAATTTTCACAATAAGTAATACAGCTCATGAATGGGTAATGATTCTGGGAAAGGATACTATTACTCTCTTCAAAGAATTCATATCAGAAAAAGATAATATTCACAGTTTTTTTCTCTCAATTGGAGTGCCAATTCATGGCCAGTTCTCATAGACACCCCTGATTTGTTATCCTCTGAGAAGAACTGAATGAATTCAAACTATGAAATTTACCTGACAAGTATACTTTGATGATTTGAAGGAAAAACATAAATCTGTATCCTGTTATATTCCACTTGACTGTATCAATGTGGAAAATTTCATTTGGGTTGCATTTTTTATATTATATTTATAATATTGGTTATTATTGAGCCTGGAGATAAATCTTCCTTTGGAGCTTGACTGGATTTATTCTGACTGGCATATGATATCTGATATATGTGTTGCTGGGAATCAGAATGACATTCTGTTCAGGCAATTGCCTAGGTGTGAAGGACAACACATTTCTTGGAGACACTGTTATAATAGGCAAATATATTATACTTAAATTTGCTTCAATGCCACAAGTATTATAAGCACACAGCACATGTAGTAGTTTAACCATCACTGGCACCAATTTAAGTAAGGATCTTAGGAATTAAAGCAAATGTGTAGATACTAAAAGAACTTTATTTTCTGGAAGTTTGGACATGATGATGAGAAGATAAGTGCTTGATGGAGACCCTCATGTTATCCAGTTCTAGTAAAGTGGTCATATTTACTAGTCAACCTACAAAACTGATGAAGCTAAATGTAACTATCCTATCTAATAAAAAAGTAATATGCAAATTAACCATTACTCCTCTACACCCAGGACCACCAGACAATCAGGAGTAGGAGTAAGTATGCAAATTAACCCAACCAAAATGGCTGTGGCCACAGAGAAAGCAGGAGGCTTGGGTTTCCCCAGCAATGGAGGAAGCCAAGCTTTCTGCATGCCCTGGCCTGACTTGAACTCCAATTAAGACTACAAAGTTTCAATTATGGAAGATAAATAAATCCCAACAAAAATGGTGGCAGCCACAGAACTGGAGAGAGCACAGAGCTTGACATGCCCCTGGCAATGGAGGAAGCCAAGCTTTTTGCCTGCCCTGGCCTGCCTTGACCTCTGTTCAAGGCTATAAAGTTTCAATTATAGAAGATAAATAAATCCCAGATAACAGGGTCTCTGCTTGGGTCACTGGGGGCCATGGATGGCCTGCAAACCACCACAGACCCCTTGCCCAGGCTGCCCCATAACCCAAGGGAATCCTCAACCCTGATCCAGGACACCCTTCAGGGCAAACCAGCTAGCCTCCACCCATCCACCAGGCCTCTATCCTATCTAATAAAAGAGTAATAATTTGACTGTCACTCTAACACACAAGATGGCTGCCTCCATGTGGTCAAAGATGAATGACTTCATGAAGAAACAAGATGGCTGTCACAAGATGGCCAGCAGGGGAAGGAAGTTGGAAGAGATCAGGTCTGCAAGGTAGGATAGTTGTGGGCAATCAGGTTAGCAGGGAAAGGCTTATGGGAGGGTCCAGACCTGCAAGGGAGGGCAGTTGGGTGCAATCAAGTCTGCAGGGAAGGGCAGTTAGAGGTTACCAGGCTGGCAAATAAGGGAAGTTGAGGGGGACCAGGCCTGCAGGGGAGAGCAATTGGAGGAGTCAAGACTGCTGGAGATGGCAGTTAGAGATGACCAGGCCTGCAGGGAAGGGCAGTTAGGGGCAAGCAGGCTGACAGGGGAGCAGTTAGGTATCAATCAGCCTGGCAGGTTGTGGTTAGGGGGGTGATCAGGCTGGCAGGCAGAAGCAGTTATGAGAAATCAGGAAGGCAGACAGGCAAGCAGTTGAGAGCCATCAGTCTTAGATTGTGAGAGGGTTGTCCAACTGCCCATTTAGGCCTGATCCAGATAGGATCAGGCTGCCGGATATCCTTCGAGGGGTCCCAGATTGAAGAGTGTGCAGGTTGGGCTGAGAAACACCAACCCCTCTTCCCCGCCCACCCCATGTACCCATTTTATGCACCTGGCCTGTAGTCCCATCTAATAAAAGCCCAGTGATCATAATGGCACAAGGACCAGAACAACTGCTCGACTGGTCTCTACGAGGTTCATTGATCACCTTTTGGTCCCTCCCTCTGGTCTGCAGGCTTCATTCACCAGATGGCTAATGATGAACCGGTGTGGGTGTCAGCAGTGGGGCAGGACTGGTGACTAGTTAGCAGATGGAAGATGACCGTGATCACAGGCTAGGCCTAGGGACCTTACCCATGTACAGTTTTGTGTGCTGAGACTCTAGTTTTAAATATAATATTGGAGCCTTAGCTGTTTTGGCTCAGTGGATAGAGCATTTGCTTGTGGACTGAAGGGTCCTGTTTCAATTCCAGTCAAGGGTACATGCCTGAGTTGTGGGCTTGATCCGCAGTGTGGGTTGTGCAGAACTCAGCCAATTCATGATTCTCTTTCATCATTGATGTTTCTATCTCTCCCTCCTTTTCCCTTTCTCTCTGAAATCAATAAAAATATATAAATATATATAATACTAGAGGACCAGTGCACGAAATTCATGCACTTGGGGGGAGGTGTCCTTCATACCAGCCTGTCCCCTCTCCAATTTGGGACTCCTTGAAGGATGTCCCATTTAGGCCCGATCTTAGCTGAGTCAGGCCTAAAGGGCAGTCGGATATCCCTCTCACAATCCAGGACTAATGGCTCCCAACTGCTCACCTGCCTGCCTTCCTGATTGCCCCTAACTGCTTCTGTCTGCCAGCCTGATCATCTCCTAACCACTCCCTGCAGGCTTGATTACCCACAACTGCCTTCCTCTCCTGGCTATCTTGTGGTGGCCATCTTGTGTCCACATGGGAGTAGGATCTTTTGACCATACGAGGGCAGCTATCTTGTGTGTTAGAGTGATGTTCAATCTACATATTACTCCTTTATGAGATAGGATAGAGACCTGGTTCATGGGAGCAGCACCAGCTGATCCCAAGGGTGGCCTGGATCAGAGTGGGTGTTCCCTTGGGATTGTGGGTTGGGCTGGGTGAGTTTGTAGGCTGGCCTGTGATGGTTTGCAGGCTGGCCACACCCCCTAGCAACCCGAGTGGAGGCCCTGATATCGGGATTTATTTATTTTCTACAATTGAAACTTTGTAGCCTAGAGTGGAGCCAAGCCTTTTGTTCACTCTGTGGTGGCAGCCATTAAAATTTAGTTGACTTTTTTTGGAAGCTTGGACTGGCCAGAGTTTGCAGAAAACTTGGCTTCCTCCATTGCCAGGGGCAACCCAAGCCTCACTTCCGTTCTCTCTGTAGCCATAGCCATCTTGGTTAGGTTAATTTGAATACTTGATCTGATTGGCTGGTGGGTGTGGCTGGTGGGCATGCTTTGTGAGTATAGCGGAGATATCTTCAATTTTAATATTGCCCTTTTATTATTGGAAAATATTTCAGTAAGCTCACTGAAAATGTTGGAGAAACTATATACCTTCATTAAAAATATTTTAAAGTATTAATTGTGCTCTGTTGTGTTTAAAGGATACTGTTGGGGTGCTTGAGGCTCAGGATAGTGAGGTCAATTTGGGGGATCCTATGATCTATTTATATAAGGTAAATAATATTATCAATTGTGCTACTTACTAATGCATCTTCTTAACTATTTGTACTTGGAATTATGATGGAACTTATATTTACTCTAATAGAGTTCATTGGATCAATACCATGTTGACTTGATGGGAGGCAAATGAGTAGCTTTCCCTGGTGACATTTGGAAAACTTTGTAAAACGAAACATGATTTCCATAGCTTGTTTATGAATATATACCCAGATAAGACAGAACTTAGAGTTTACAGATCCCTGGTCTCTAAGGACTCTAACTTAGGAAATGTATAGTATATGGTAAAGACCTTTTGTTTGTTTTTTTATTTTCAAGAAGAAATAAAATAGTGACATTAATATTAACAAATATGCGGTATACTGATCTTCAGGTTAACATTTTTAATAACTCTATAGAGTAATAAAAGTGCCTGTTAATATATATATATTTAACTAAGAATAAAAGTTAATGGAAACTGTCTCCAAATGCAGTTTAAAAAAAAATTTAAATTTATGTAAAATACACAGAGACTAATAATAAAAAGAAAGATAAAGAAATGAAGTCTGGGCAAGTAACACAGTTAAATGTTTCTATTAATGTCTTAGAAATTTGCAAATAATAGTATGTAAAGTATGAAAAAGAGAACAGTTGTAAAGGATTGAAACTTATCAGAGAGCCATGATCATGTTTAAATGTGTTTGAGGAGGAAATTCTAAATTTATTGAAGTTTTTTCCCTTAAGAATTTTTTCAATGTCTGATAAACTGTAACAAGGATAAGGGATTTGGGTAAACTGTAAGAAAAATATTAAAAGAATGTTATTATAGCATCAAGATGTGTGAAGCTTTTGACCATGTTTGGTACTTTGCATAATTTTTACTCATGGAATTACTCAGGGCTGACCTAAATCTACTTTATTCAGACAAAGGGGAAGCTGACCAAACACTATATTACAAATTGAGCATGTGGGATCTTTATTAATAATGACAGCTTGCCTGGGGAATGGAAGTGAGTCACATTTCCCTTCATGGGCTATGTGTTTAAGCCAAAGGAATCCCATAGTGGGTAGTTTCCTGGAGCTTAGATTGTCTACAAACACCCAGCTTTTGGTCTTGTGGATACCCACATATAATATAAAATGACTGGAGCATCAGATACAATGCATGGGATCATGGAGGTTGTTGCTATGCTGCTACTAGACATTTCTGTTTCCTCTTCTTTATTCTTCCTTAAGCTAAGTGCATGTGGTATCAGACGAAACCATTGTTTTTGTGAATCATATAATCCAACTGAATCTAATATCACTTATGTTAATATGGTGGAATTGGTTGGTGTAGTCATCCATAGAGTAATGATGGTCTTCCAGTCATAAACCAAATAGTTACAAAATTCCAAGACATATTATAGCAAGACAACCTGAAATAAAAACATCATATTAAAACCATTAAGAGCACTTCTCACCAGCATCAGAGAGGTGTTTCCAGATACCCCACTGACTCAGTTGTCAAGGGTTATCTCCACCCTTGATCCTTGTCTTTTCATAAATTCATTTACAAGGAAGACTTTGACTGCATTGTGAAAAGCCAATTTATTAAAGCATGCACCTTAATTGAAAAAGCAAAACAAGCAAACGTATATATCTGGCTTATGAAGCAGAGACCAGCCCTCAGCTAATCTGAAGAGTAAGTTGGTGTGGGGTCCAAGGCATTATATACTCTCCTGTCTACAGTTCTCAAAATTCCTCCGTTGACTATTTTGGTTTTAATATTGAAGATTTCTTTTTTTCTTTTTTACTGTGTTGTGGCCTTCCCAGAATTCATGAGAATCCACTGACAACATTATCTTTTTTTGTTGTTGAAACTAGGCTACTTTATTTATTTATTTGTTGTTTTTTTAATAATTGTGTTACATGTATACATATCTCCCCATTGCCCCCTCCCCACAGGCATACCCCAACCGCCCAGTGTTTGTGTTCATTTATTATGCTTACATGCATGCATACAAGTCCTTTGGTTGATCTCTTATCTACCCCACCTCTCCTTAAACTTCCTGCTATAATTTGACAGTCTGTTTGATGCTTTACTGCTTCTGTGTCTATCCTTTTGTTCATTGGTTTATAATGTTCTTTATTATCCACAAATAAATGAGATCATGTGGTGTTTCTCCTTCATTGACTGGCTTATTTCACTAAGCATAAGGCTCTCCAGTTCCATTCAGGTTGCCGCAAATGGTAAGAATTCTTTTTTTTTTTTTGATATATTTTATTGATTTTTTAATAGAGAGGAAAGGAGAGGGATAGAGAGCCAGAAACATCGATGAGAGAGAGACATCGATAAGCCTCCTCCTGCATGCCTCCTACTGGGTATGTGCCCGCAACCAAGATACCTGCCCTTGACCGAAATCAAACCTGGGACCTTTCAGTCCCCAGGCCAACGTTCTATCCACTGAGACAAACCAGTTTCAGCAAGAATTCCTTTGTTTTAATGGCAGCATAGAATTCCATTGTGTAGATGTACCACAGTTTTCTGATCCACTCATCTGCTGACGGGCACTTAGGCTGTTTCCAAATTGTAGCTATTGTAAATTGTGCTGCTATGAACAGAGGGGTGCATAAATCCTTTCTGATTGGTGTTTCTACTTTCTTAGATATATATATTCCTAAGAGTGGGATTGCTGGGTAAAATGGGAGATCCATTTTTAATTTTTTGAGGAAACTCCATACTGTTCTCCACAGTGGCTGCACCAGTCTGCATTCCCACCAACAATGCCCAAAGGTTCTTTTCCTCCACATCCTCGCCAACACGTGTCACTTGTTGATTTGTTGATGATTGCCATTCTGACAGGTGTAAGATGGTATCGCATTGTCGTTTTGATTTCTATCTCTTGGATAATTAGTGACTTTGAACATGTTTTCATGTGTCTCTTGGCATTCTTTCTGTCATCTTTCAAAAAGGTTCTATTTAGGTCTGTTGCCCATTTTTTTATTGGATCGTTTATCTTCCTTTTATTAAGTTGTATAAATTGGCTGTAGATTTTGGAGATTAAACTTTTATCAGTGATAACATTTGCAAATATGTTCTCCCATACAGTGGTCTTTCTTGTTGTTTTGTTGAGGGTTTCTTTGCTGTACGAAAGCTTTTTATTTTGATGTAGTCCCGTTTGTTTATTTTTTCTTTAGCTTCCATTGCCTTTGGAGTAGTATCAGTGAAGAAGTTCTTTTGGCATATCTCTGCAATTGTGTTGCCTGTGGATTCCTCTAGTATTTTTATGGTTTCCCTTGTAATGTTTAAGTCCTATATCCATTTTGAGTTTATTTTTGTATTTGGTGTAAGTTGGTGGTCCAGTTTCATTTTTTTTTGCATTTATCTGTCCAATTTTCCCAACACCATTTATTGAAGAGGCTCTCTTGGCTCTATTGAATGTTCATGCCTCCTTTGTCAAATATTAATTGAGAATAGTGGTTTGGGTGGATATTTGGATTCTCTATTCTATTCCATTGGTCTATATATCTATTCTTGTGCCAGTATCAGGCTGTGTTGAGAACAGTTGCTTTGTAGTATAGCTTGAAATCTGGTATTAAGATCCCACCTACTTTATTCTTCTTTCTGAGAATTGCTGTGTGGCTGTTTATCTTGCAAACCCTTATACTGCTGGCTTCCCTGCTGAGGGAAATAAAACTTCACTTTTTTCTTCTTTTCCTTTTCCCCCTCCTTTTATGCATTATCTCATTGTGGATGTTTTTTTAACCATGTGCTATGTGTTTTTTTGCTGGGGAACATAATGGTTGGTTAGTTGCAAGCTGGCTGTTAATTGCCCATACTATTTGGACTTGTTCTAACTTTCATGTCTCAGTTTCCCTGTTCCTCCTGCCCTGGAATTCTATAACAAAACTACTCAGAAAAAATAATAAATAAGTGAAATTTACTGTCAAAGAAGCTGTGACAAAACCAACAAATGAATGTTCCAGAATATCCATACTTATTTCAAGTAAACATAGATCATTTACCAAAAGGATTATATTTGCTTGACTATAAAGCAAGTAACAACAAATTTTTCACAATGTTAACATTATTCACAGTATGATAGATGAACAAATTTACCCCAGACTGTTGCATAAACAAGCCTCAACAAGTTATAAAATATTGAAGTCATGCATAACATTATATTTTGACAAATAATTTTATAAGGGTTAATAATTTAGTCTTTTAGATAAACTGACAGAGGGCGAATATTTGGTCATGGTGGAATTATTCTTAAATTAGGTTTCAATGATGATTGTATACTGTGTAAATTAACTAAAATATATTCAATTAGAAATAGGCCAATTGTATGCTTGTATGCATATGTTATTCTCATCATTTTAAACATTTAAGAAAAATAAAATAGATTTTGAGGACATTTTTGAGTTCTGGAGATATGGTACAGAAATGATCAATTCCCTAAACATGCTTTTTCATGCTGAGCTAATTAATTATTACATCATATTTTTCTAAAATGTAGTTTTTAAAATATATATAACGTGGAGCAAATACTTTATTAATAAATGAACTGTAACATACATATAGAAATATAGAAGACTCATAAACAAGTTGAGGTTTCTCACTGATAATCATATGCCTAATAGTGTTACACGTTGTAATATAATGGATATCAATCACTTAAATTGAAAAAGTAGCATCATTTGAATAGATAGTAAATCCACTTGATTAAGATTATAAATAATTATTGTCTTTTTAAGTATTTTATCATGGATTTTTTTCTATCAAATTTAATATTACAGTAAGTGATAAAATTAATGAGATCACTTTTATTATGATTGATGCAACATGCAAATGACTCCAAAAGAGTGTTAAGCTTTGGGGAAGAAAGTTATAGTTTTAGCAAGAGGTTGTCAGCAAAATTTCCACTAGTTTTCAGAAGAGGCAATCAGAAAAGAGTCATAGAAGATAAATTTTTTATTCTTGTAGTTTAGCAGTCTTTGATTATTTGGATGACAACATGGATTTAGCAAAAAAAAGTAAGTAGAAGCAGCAGGGTTAAGGTTAAAAGCAAGTGTGACAGTTTTTCAATTCAATAGCCATTCTTGACAGAGAAAAAAATTATAATACATTCCAACTACACTTCCATCACTTTGGCAATTATCAACAAATTGACAATCAGGTTTTTTTGTTTGCTTATTTATTTGTTTTTTAAATTTTATTCACTTCTATTCATTTACACATTCACTCATTTATTTTAGTTAGATAGAATGTCATCCTTTCAATTACCATTTAATTTAGTTGCTTTATTTAGTTAGCTGGCCTATTTTTGTTGGAGAATTTTAAAGAAACTATCTGCAACAAAATTAACAAAATATCAGTAATTGGCTATGATTAATCCTCTGAAAGATAAGAAGTTTTAACATTCACATTATGCCATTAACATATTCAAAATTACTAAAATAATTATTTAATATCACCTATACACATTTCATAATGACAGTTTTATCATATTAAAAACTGCATGTCTGTGTCAATTAGGACAGTAGAAAAGGTCTACATATTAAAATTGGATGATGTATTATCTTCAGTCATTTTCATTTTTTTTTATCACTTATCTTTCCTTTTCTGAAGTCATGAATTTGTTCAAGAACCCAGTCATTGATACTGTAAAAGTCCCCATCCCATACAATAAAAGAGAAACATGTAAATTGGTTGTACTTCCACTATGCTTAACAGCCAATCAGGAGTGAGTATGCAAATTAACCCAGCAAAGATGGTGGGTTAATTTTCATACACAGGCACTGGGCAAAGAGCAGAGTGGGAAAACCAGCAGAGGCAGAGAGTGGAGCAGCTTGGGGAACTTGGCTCCCTAAGCTGCCATACAGAGAGCAGAGAGGGAAAGTTGGCAGTTTGGAGGACTTGGCAGAGTGGAAGGCCATGGGATGGAGACAGAGCAAGAAGGGAAATCCCAGAGCACGTGGGGAGCACCAGGGATTCTGGGAGTAGTAATTCTTATGGCAGCCCCAGGACCAGAAGCAGAAGCCCAGAGCACAGGGAATACCAGGAATGCTGGGAATCATAGTTCTGATGGCAGAGGAATCTCCTAGACACTAGAACAAAGTTAGCCTGGAGTAAGCTATTGTTGCAGTGGGCAATGGAGGGAAATCAAAGGTGAGAGACATAAGTAAAATCAGAGGGTCTAGGAAAAATTAAAGGGACGATATCCTAAAACTTCCAGGAAATCTCCACCAATGGAGCAAAGAAAAAAAAAAGTCTGTTATTCTGTGAGCAACAAACTAAACTGAGTCAGGGTCTCAGACAATTTGATCATATAATTGCAAAAACAGAAACTCTCAGAATAGAGAGGGCTCCCCTGAGGGCTCACAGATTGGAAAGGGCCCAAGTTGGGCTGAGGGACCCACCCCCTGTGCAGAAATATTCATGCACCAGGCCCCTAGTTTTATTAATAATAGGTTATTTAAACAGTAAAATATTTTGCTGAATGATGTAAACACTTATTATGCAACTTATTTTTAATGGTTTATCATAGGCCCTTAAATATTAGTGTGATAACATAGGAGTTTATTGCATTTTATTAGAGAATGTTTTGTAAATTTGTAATTATTCAATAATGGCTCTGGAGCATATCAAGGGAAAGCACTAAGCTCCAGTTAGTCAATTCTTTGCAATTATTGTCATTACCCAAACAAATAAGAATATTATAACACAGCCAAAGTTAAAAATATAAGAATTAATAAGACATGGGCCGTATCCTGAGACTTGTCCTGAAACAGAGGGGACAGCTGAGGATTGCACAGGCAGTGTTTGTTGGAGAGTTGAGGGACAACTATACTCCAGGAGAAGGTGGGGGACTGCTGGAAGTGGCTTTCCTGTCTGGGAAGCCCCTACTGCTGTTGGGTTCCCTCCAAGAGCCACCAGTTTGGTCGCAGATACCATGCCATCTTGAAAGGAAGGATAGATGTTACCAGAAACCTGAGAAACTAAAACTGTGGCACCCACTGAGAAGCTGCAAACCCCAGAAAACTGATCCCCAATTGGTGCAAACATGAGGATTCAAGGGAGGTCTACACTTTCACCATTGAAAAGTTGGATTTCACCTGAGAAGAGATTAAATTTCTGATCCCACAGAACAAAGAAGTGTGCACACTGCAGGAGCTGGGGGACTGGGTGAAGTCTGCACCTGGAGAGATCTATGGCTGTTGGGGCTGATGTGATCTGTGAATGTGGAAGGGGTCCTCAGAGCTGCTAAAAGAGGGTATCACTAGAAAGCATGCCATTTTGATCTGATGCAGAGGGAGAACTTGGGAGTTTTAAATGTGTGCTGGCTGCTTGGACACGAGGGGGAAGGGGAGTTTGTGCACTTGCACTCTTTCCTCTTCAGATCCTTGCTTCTGATTGCTGAGTCCAATACATAGGATCACCTAGTTGAGATCATTCTAGGGGACTGCAGGAAAAAGTTGTTTTTCCGGAATCTGGGGATCAGAGCGGGAAGTGAGCATCAGAGAAGCTGATCTGGGGCAGCCCACTGCCACAAACTGGTATAGAGTGGCACAGAGAAAGCAGGATCTAAGCACAGACTAGAGAGGACCTGTAGTCTCAGATGTCAATCCAGAAACACTGTCAGTAAGAGAATGAACCACAAATTGATTCTTGTGTAATCACAAATAAAGAAATAAAGAAATTAAGACACACTGCCTGCTTAAAAATCAGGACTGGTTTATAATACTGAGGAGCAATGGAATACAGGGAACTGACAAGAAACATGCATGCCAAAGAGAACAATAGAGGAAATGAATGACCTTGTCCCCTGCACATTCTATTTTATTTATTTATTTATTTTTATCTTTTTCATGTTTTACTTAATAAACTAATTTTTTTCTTAATTCTTCACTTGATTTTACCTTTTTAATTATTACATTTTTATTTTCAATCAATATTACTATTACTATTTTACTTTTATTAAAAAAAGTGTTATTTTAGTTTCTCTTTATTTTATTTGGGATTAGTGTTCTACATTCTACTTCCATCTTTCATTTATCATCATTTTACTCTATTTCAACTCTTTATGCCATCACTCTTTTCCTAACTTTTCTCCTTTTATTGACCTATTTCTCTTATCCTTTTCCTGTTTTAGTTTTTTCCTATTCTTTCTTTTTACCCCCTGTTAAAATTTCACCTTACTTATATATCTAATTTCCAATACCTTGCTCAAAATCCATACACACTTTTCTGTTTTCAGTCTTCATAAACCAAAAATTGTTTTTTTCTTTGTCCTTTTGTTGTGGTTTGCTTGAGTGTTGATTATATCAATTTTTATGCTTTTTTGTGAGATTGTTTTGCTTATTCTTTTTTGTTTGTTTGTTTGTCTGCTTTTTCTTTGTTTGATTTGTTTTTGTTTGTTTATTGCTTCTGCTTTCCCTCACTTTGCTTGATACTTCTTGTTTTTTGTAGTTTGCATTAATCTCCAGGTACTTGTTGTTGGCATTTGTTGGGTATAGTGGCTGATCTATTGGAGTTTTATCCCAATAGATACCTTGTTTCCCTTCACTTTCTTATTCTTTCTTCTCTCTCTTACTTTTTCCCCCTCCCAATTTTATTCTGCACTCCTTTGGTTCTTTATCTTTTATTTTCATTTTTCTTTTCTCTCTTCTTCTTTCTCTCCTATCACCTAATTTGCCTCTCTCTGGTGGTCACCTGTATTTATGGTTATTAATATCATGAATACATTTCTGTTCAATGTCTTGTGTGCTGTATCTGACATTGAATTTTGTGCCTTTAAATCAATGCAGGAGTGAGAGGACTACATAACTGGACACTCTGAGAAGAGAGACAATAGGGAGACAAAGACAAAGCCCACATATGAAAGAAAAGCATGCATCACCAGAAAAGGAATTAAACGAAATGGAAGCATGCACCGTGCCAGAGAAAGAATTCAGAGAAATGGTCATAAGGTGGCTGAAAAGAATGGAAGACAAATTTGACAATCTGAGTAAAAACTAAAAGGAAATGAAGAAAAAAACATGAAGAAATGAAAAATGACATCACTGCTATAAAAAACTCAATAGAAAGCATCAAGAGTAGGTTAGAAGAAACAGAGTATTATATCAGTAACCCTAGAAGACAAGGTAAAAAGAAATACCCAAGTAGAACAGCTTCTAGAAAAAAAAAATGAAAAGCAGGAGGAGACCCTAAGTCAACTTTGGGACAACACAAAACAAAAGAAAAGAAAACACACATAATACAGGTTCCTGAAGAAGAGGAAATTTAGCAATGAACTAAAAACTTGTTTGTAGAAATAATGACAGAAAATTTCCCTGATAAAGGGAAGAAAAAAAACAAATTCCAGGAGCTCACAGAGTCCTAAGAAAATGCACTCCAAAAGACTGATGCAAAGGCACATTATCAGTAAAATGGCAAACACTGAGGACAAAGTAAGAATCTTAAAATGGCCAAAAAGAGAAAGAAAGTTACCTACAAAAGAACCTCCATCAGAATAGTGATTGATTTTTCAACAGAAATGCATCAGGCCAGAAGGGAATGGAATGAAATATACAAAGTCATGCAAAGGAAGGGTCTGAATCCAAGAATATTGTACCCAGCAAGGCTATCAATCAAAATTAAGGGTAAAATCAGGAGCTTCACAGACAAAAAAGTATTAAGGGAATTTATTACCACCAAGCCAGCAATGCAAGAAATGCTAACCAGTCTGCTCTAAAGAAAGCAAAATAGGAAGCAAAGAAGGAACACAGGGATAAAGAATAAAAATGGTGAAAAATAAGTACCTATCAATAATAACTTTAAATGTAAATGGATAAAATACCCCCATCAAAAGATATAGGGTAACAAATTGGTTAATAAAACATGACCCATATATCTGTTGTCTACAAGAAACCCATATCAGGAAAAAAAAAAAAAGATGCACACAGATTGAGGGTGAAAGGACAGAAAGTGGTTTTTCAGGTGAATCAAATGAAAAAGAAAGCTGGGGTAGCAATAATTATATCTGACAAATTAGATCTCATAGTGAAGTACATAACAAGAGATAAGGAAGTCTACTACACAATCCTAAAGGGAACAATCCAATGAGAAGAAATAACTCTGGTAAACATATATGCACCCAATACAGGAGAACCCAAATACATAAAAAAAATTTTTGGAGGATATCAAGGGAGAGATTGACAGCAATATAATAATGTCTATCACCATTGGACAAATCCTCTAAAAAATATATCATCAAAGAAACATCAATGCTAAATTACTCCCTAGACCAGAAGGAATTAATTGACATCTTCAGACTATTTAATCCAAAAGCCAAAGAATATAAATTCTTCTCAAGTGCACATGGATCATTTTCAAAGATTGACCATATATTGGGGCATAGGCAAAGTCTCTTTAAATTCAAGAAGATAGAAATCATATCAAACATCTTTTCAAATCACAGTGGCATAAAATTGAAAATCAACTACAACAAAACATCCAAAGAAATCAAACACATGGAGACTAAACAAGTTGCGATTCAACAATGGCTGGGTTACCAAAGAGATCAAGGAAGAAATAAAAAACATCATGGAAACAAATGGTAATGAAAACACAACAATCCAAAATCTATGGGACACAGCAAAAGCAGTCTTGAGAGGCAAATTCATAGCTCTACAAGCCTACTGCAAAAAAAATACAAAAAAAAAAAAAAACACACAAGAAACAATGGTAATAAATTACCCAACCCTAAAATTCAAAGAATTAGAAAGGGAGCAACAAGGAAAGCCCAATGTAAGCAGAAGGAATAAAATAATAAAGATCAGAGCAGACATAAACGATACAGAGACCAAAAAAACAACAGAAAAGATCAATAAAACTGGGAGCTGTTTCTTTGAAATGATAAACAAGATTGGTGAACCTCTAGCCAGGCTCATAAAGAAGCAAAGAGAGAGAATCCAAATAATCCAAATCAGAAATGAAAGAGATGAAATAACAACAGACCCCACTGAAATAGAAGGGATGGTTAAAAAATACTATGAACAACCCTATTCCAACAAACTGGCCAACCTGGAGGAAATGCACATATTCCTAGAAAGATATAACCTTCCAAAACTCAATAAGGAAGAACCTAAACATCTCAATAGACCAGTAATTATGAAATAAATTGAAGCAGTCATCAAAAAGCTTTCCAGCAAACAAAATTTGGGACCAGACAGCTTCACAGGAGAATTTTACCAAACATTCAAAGAAGAATTAAAATCTATTTTCCTCAAACTATTATTCAAAAATTTCTAGAAGAAGGAATACTTCCAAGATCCTTCTATGAAGCCAGCATCACCCTAATACCAAAACCAGATAAAGATAACACAATGAAAGAGATTTACAGACCAATATCCCTCATGAACATAGATTCCAAAATCCTCAACAAAATTGTAGCAAATCTTATCCAGCAGTACATCAGAGAGATTATACACTATGACCAAGTAGGATTTATCCCAGGAATGCAAGAATGGTACAATATCCACAAATCAATAAATGTGATACATCAAATAAACTAAATGAGAGATAAAAATCACATAATAATATCAATTGATCCAGAAAATGATTTGACAAAATCCAACACCCATTCTTGACAAAAACTCTCAACATAAATGATACAGAGACCAAAGAAACAACAGAAAAGTTCAATAAAACCAGGAGCTGGTTCTTTAAAATGATAAACAAGATTGATGAACCTCTAGAGGAATAATACTACAACATAATAAAAACCATATGTAATAAACCCACAGCTAACATCATACTCAATGGGCCAAAACTAAAACCATCTCCCTTGGAACAGGAACAAGACAGGGATTTGCACTCTCACCACTCCTGTTCTACTCCTGTTCAACATAGTACTGGAAATATTAGTCATTGCAATTACACAAGAAGAAGAAATAAAAGGCATCCAAATTGGAAAAGAAGAAATAAAGTTGTCTTTATTTGCAGATGAAATGATTTGTACATAAAAAAAAACAAAAGACAACATCAAGAAACTATTAGACTCAATAAATGAATTCAGCAATGTAGCAGGATACAATTTTAATGGCAAGAAATCTATGGCATTTCTATACACTAATAGTGAACTTATAGAATGAGAGACTAAAAAAGCAATCTCATTTACTATCACACCAAAAAATTAGGATATCTAGGAATAAACTTAACTAATGAGGTAAAAACCTATATGTGCAAAACTACAGGACACTAGAAAAAGAGATAGAGGAAGATGTAAACAGATGGAAGAATATACCATGTTCATGAATTGGAAGAATCAACATCATTAAAATGTCCATATTACCCAAAGCAATCTATAGATTCAATGCACTACCGATTAAAATACCAATAGCATAGTTCACAGACATATAAAGAACTTTTCAAAAATTTATCTGAAATAAAAGAATACACAAAAAAGCCCCACAGAGCCACAGCAATCCTGAGAAAGAAGAATAAAGTAGGTGGGATCTCAATACCAGATTTCAAGCTGTATTACAAAGCCACTGTTCTCAAAACGGCCATGTAGTGGTACAACAACAGACATATAGACCAATGGAATAGAATAGAGAACCCAGATATTAACCCAACCCCTATGCTCAATTAATATTTGACAAAGAAGGCATAAACATACAATGGAGTTAAGACAGTCTCTTCAATAAATGATGTTGGAAAATTGGACAGATACATGCAAAAAAAAAATGAAACTAGACCACCAACTAACTCCATACATAAAAATAAACTCAAAATGGATACAGGACTTAAAAATAAGATAGGAACCCATAAAAATACTAGAGGAATCAAAAAGCAGCAAAATCTGAGATATATGTCAAAGGAACTTCTTCACTGATACTTCTCCTAGGGTTATGAAAGCTAAAGAAAAAATAAACAAATGGGATATCAAAATAAAAAAGTATTTCACGTCAAAAACAACCATCAACAAAATAACAAGGAAGCCCACTGTATGGGAGAACATATTTGCAAATGTTACCACTGATAAAGTTTTAATCTCCAACTTCTACAGCCAACTTATAAAACTTAATAAAAGGTAGATAAATGATTCAATTAAAAAAAATGGGCAATGGACCTAAATAAAAGTTTTTGAAAGAAGACAAAAGGACACATGAAAGAGACACATGAAAACACGCTCAAAGTCAGTAATTATTTGTGAGATGAAAATTGAAATGACCATGTGGTACCATCTCACACCTGCCAGAATAGCAATAATCAACTAATCAATAATGACAAATATTGGTGAGGATGCAGAGAAAAAGGAACCTTCATGCACTGCTGGTGGGAATGCAGACTGGTGCAGCCACTGTGGAGAACAGTATGGAGTTTCCTCAAAAAACTAAAAATGGAACTCCCATTTGAGCCAGTAATTCCACTCCTAGGACTATTTGCTAAGAAATGAGAAACACCAATCAGAAAAGATATATGCACCCTTATGTTCATAATAGCACAATTTACAATAACTAAGATTTGGAAACAGCTTAGGTGCCTGTCAGCAAATGATTGGATCAGAAAACTATGTTACATCTACACAATGAAATACTATGCTGCCATAAAAAAGAAGGAATTCTTACCCTTTGCAGCAACATGAATGGAACTGGAGAGCATTATGCTAAGTCAAATAAGCCAGGTATTTTAAAAAAATGACAAAACCAGTAAGCATAATTAAGCTCATTACTGAAAAAATATGTAAAAGTATTTTGGATAATTCATTTATTTTTTAAAAATATTTTATTAACTTTTTTACAGAAAGGAAAGAAAAAGGGTAGAGAATTAATAACATTTTTAAGAGAGAAACACTATCTATTGGCCTCCTGTATACCTCCTACTGGGGATTTAGCCTGCAACCCATGTACACACCCTTTACCAGAATCAAACCCAGGAGCCTTCTGTCCATGGGTAGATGCTCTATCCATTGAACCAAACCAATTAGGGCTATTTTATGTTTAAGGTAACACAATATCATCTACACTAGTAAAAAAGAAAGATGCAAGTTGACTGTACCTTCACTATGCCCACTAGTCAATCAGGAGTGAGTATGCAAATTAAACCAACAAAGATAGTGAGTTAATTTGCATACACAGACGCCAAGTGGCCAGGGGCAAGATACTTGTGTCATTGCCATGGTGAGGACACAGGCATTCCACACCACCTCAGCTGCTCCAGGTGTGTGGACAGCGTGGGAAGATGGAAAGGCGATTCCAGCCAGGGTAAAGGTAGTACCTGCAGCCAGAGGAAGGAAGCCCCGTTCTTGCACAAATCTTTGTGCATTGGACCTCTAGTAGTTACATATTATATTGTCCTGTTATTACTCTTGATGTCAAAGAGCAATAACACTTCCTTTATATCAAAATCAAGGCAATGATAATTACAAATATAAAAGTTTGGGAGTTAGATTAAATACATGATGTGTCATTTTCTTCCCTCCTGTTATCTCTTCATACAAAGACTTAAAAATATATAGTGTGAGAATGCAATTTTGATGGAATTATTAACATTTATAGTATTAATGTCAAGTAACTTAAACATTGAATTATAATTAGATTTTAATATTTGTAAATTCTACTTTTACATAGTAAGTGGTTAAAACCCTTTAGTCTTTTATTTCCTGGAAATATATGGGCATGTTGCATTTATTATTTAAAAGTTTGATAAAATTCCCCAATGAAATAATGAATTTCAAGGCTTATTTGTGGGAAAAGTTTTAAATACAAATTTCTTTGTTATTATAAAAAATGCTGTTTAGATTTTGTATTTCTTTTTCTGCTTGGTAAGGCAAATTATTTGAGAATTGTTTCTATTTAAACTAAGTTGTCATTATTTTTCATGTAATATTCATATTGTTAGGAACTGTAGTATTGTTCACTTTTACTTTTCCTGTGTTTCTTAATCAGTATTATTTGGGGACTGATTTATCAATTTTATCAGCATGTTTTAGGAACAAACTTTTAGCTCTGTTAATATTCTTAAATATGTGTCCTTATTCGATATAATTTCTTTTTTCTCTTATCATTTCCTTCATTTTTCTTTCTGTGGCTTTAATATGTCCCTCTTTTTCCTAATATTTTAATTTGCTAGTTTAAACAAATGATTTTTACTGTTCTAATGTTTAATATAGGCATTTAAATTTGCAAATCTAGGCACTGAATTATCTTTATACCATAAGTATTTATAACTTGTAATGTTATTAATATTCAGCTTGACACATTTTACAACTTTGTATTCTTTTAGTTAAGAATTTTTTTGATTTGCATCTATTGGATAATTAGTGAATTTTTTTAGAAATGTTTAACTTGATTTCCAAATATTTAGTAATATTTCATGTATATACTTCTTGTTGATTTGTAATAAATGTAATTAGTTTAAGAGAACACATGTAGTATATTTTTAACCCTCTGAAATTTATCAAGTGTGTTTTATGCCCAGAATTTATG
Organism: Lasiurus borealis; assembly: GCA_004026805.1. Classification (NCBI taxonomy): domain Eukaryota; kingdom Metazoa; phylum Chordata; class Mammalia; order Chiroptera; family Vespertilionidae; genus Lasiurus; species Lasiurus borealis. The sequence goes on from PVJN01027376.1 coordinate 23,383, forward strand.
TTTTAACTGGTAAATATTCTCTGTGTACTTGAGACAGCATGTGCTCCTAAGTTGTTGATATATTTAATAGATATAAAGTATTTAATTTGATTGATAGTAATTTTCAAATATTTAACATCCTTTGATAATTCCTGTTTGTATTTTTATCAACAACAGAGAGATGAATGTTCAAACATTGACAGGGTAGTATATGGGTTTTCACTGTGCTAGTATTTCAATGTTTATGTATGTTTAAAAATTTTTAATAAACTATTTAAATAAAAAGAAAGACCTGTTAAATTTTTAATTTTATTTGTATATAAATTAATCAAGCACTACCCTTTAAAAAATAAAACTATTTAAAAATAAAATAAAAAAAGTACACACTAGTGTATAGCAAATTAAGACAAAGCTAAAAAAAGAAAAAAGCAATGTGAAGTTGGTGGTGCCTGGGATAGCTTCAGTTTACTAGGAGATCACTAGCTTCAGAAGATGATTTGGGAATAACTTTAGAGGCACTTTCACAGAATATCTATAACTAGAGGCCCACTGCACAAAATTTATGAATGGGTGCAGTCCCTAAACCTCGCCAATGATCAAAGCACTGGCATCTGGTGTGGAAGGGCAGGTCCCAGCTGACCTTAGGGCCCTAGGAAACACCCCCCTCTGCCTGAATCATGGCACCAGAGTCCCCATGGCCAGATGCAGTGAGTGTGGCCAATCACTGCTGATGGGCCAGACCACAGAGTGGGACTCTGAGCCATCCAGCAGTGCAACACAGAAGCCGGGTGGGCAGAGCATTCTCTGCTACCCCCCCTTCACAGACCAGCTCCTGTGCAAATCCCCTTTCTCTCTGCAATCAATAAATTAAATAAATAAATAGAAACAAAATAAAAAATAAACAACTGTACAAAATAATAGAGGTAATTTAAGTATTTAATTGGCTTGCTATTTGTATTTAAGAAATAAACAGGTGCCAGAATGGTGTCGCTCAGTGGTTGAGTTTTGACCCATGATGCTGAAGGTCATGGTTTGATTCCTGGTCAGGGCACATGCCTGGGTTGTGAGCAGGAGGCAGCTGATTGATAATACTCTCTCATCAATGTTTCTATCTCTCTCCTTCTCCCTTCCTCTCTCTGAAATCAATAAAAAAAGCATATTAATAAAAAATAAGTCAGTGATCACAGAAATGCAATTCAAATTACTATTATTTTTGAATTTTATTTATTCAACAAAAAATAGCTAGATTAAAAATAGATACTGTTTTTATCCAATATACTTTATCATGACTATTATAACAATGAGAAACATTGTTTCTCCTAAATTTATGAAATATTCAAATAGACTTAAATATTATGTAATTATAACCTTAAAACCATACCTATTTACTTGGTTTATATAATTAAATATGTGATTATCTAAAGGAAGTGTGTGTATTGGTGAATTTTTAACTTCCATTACTGATATACCACCTTGAACATGATTAATTGGAATATTCAATTTTTATTAATATGGTCAGAGTTTGCAAGAAAACAGCTATGCTGTTTTAATAAATTTTTATCTAAAAAAGTAATAAAGTAATAAATATTTTATCACTCCTTTGTAATGAAACCCTAATATGCAAATCAACTGAATGGCAGAATGACCAGTTGCTATGATGTGCACTGACCACCAGGGGTAGATGTTTAATGTAGGAGCTGCCCCTTGGTGGTCAGTGCATTCCCACAGTGGGAGCATGCTCAGCTGGCAGCCGCCTCACAGCTGCTTCTCCCACCTCCAGGGCAGGTGGGCAGTAAGGAGTGAGGGGTCATGGACTGGGAGAGCCCTGGACTGTAAGAGGGATGTCCAGAGAGATCAGACCTAAGCCAGCAGGTGGACATTCCCTAAGGCAGTGGTCAGCAAACTGCGGTTTGCAAGCCACATGCGGCACGCGAGCCGTGGTTTGCTTCCCTGTTGAATAATGAGTTTGCCTACCACTGCCTTAGGGAAAAACACTTAAAAAACATTTTAATAATGCCCTAATGTCTTTAATCTGAAGTAAAAACTTCTGGATAAGGGTAACGTCTTATGCAGTGGTTGGCAAACTCATTAGTCAACAGAGAGGCAAAGCGTGCTCGTGAGCCTCATGTGGTTTGTGAGCCACAGTTTGCCGACCACTGCCCTAAGGTGTCCCAGACTATGAGAGGTATAGACTGGCTGAGGGACCCCAATCCAGTGCACAAATTTTGTGCATCAGGCCTCTAGTATATATAACATATTGCAATGCAAATTGATATTTAAATGGTGAAATCATAGAACCATTAACCTATTTCTTCTAAACTTTTGAGTGACATAATTGATTATACTTAAAAATTTTTCTTAGCTAAAATTTGGTGGAGTATAAGTATTTTAAAATAGTAAATTAATGTATTCTTTTTGAGGAAATTTTTAATATTACACTTTGATGTCTCAACACATTATTATTTTAAAGTGTTATTCTTTTTAGATGGGAGATTATTTAATAATATATTCAGGGACTTTGTTAATTATTATTTATACACAACAATGGATATTTATAGGTTAATGAAGTATAAATTCCAGGGCCTTTACTGTATGAGCCACTTCTAGGCTCTTTACACAATTCTGTATTTGAAATTTTACATTGCTTATTTGAAGAGGGTATAGAGAAATTAGTAATAATCTCCATGTGCAGAAAACTTTAGCACAGAACTAACTGATTAATAGACACTTTTTTTAAGAAGTGAGAAGAGATATCTGAAATATCAATTATCAGTTCTCATAATCAGGTTTAATGACATGCAATTCAGTGAGTTTTATTTAAAGCCACAGTACATATTGCTTTTGTTTAAATATATACATTGCCTCTAAGGGTCTATATAAAGGTGAGTTTATTACCTACTTCCCCAAATCTTTTTTTTTCTTTTTTATATGACGAGGTTGTTTTTCTTCTAGTGACAATTTCAAGCTAGTACCAAAATACTCTAACACTTGTTGGAAATAACACTGTCAAGGTGAAAATAATTTTTTCATTTCACCTTAGAAGTTGTTCAATGACTTTGAAGAAGCATACATGTGTAGTTCTATAGAAAAAAAAAATAATGACATATACCACTAATCACTATAAAAATAAAACTTTATCATTACCAAATTTGTATTTAAAAATTAAAATATTAAATGTTCCGGTGATTTTGCAAGCAATGCATTCTTCTGGTAAAAATTCTATGATTGTATATTTTTGCATGTCTTTTCATATCCACATTTATAAACATACTAGAGGCCTGTTACATGAAGATTCATGCAATAGGCCTTCCTTCCCATGGCTGCCCGCACTGGTTTTTCTCTGGCACTAGGGACCCAGGCCTTTGTTCTGGCTGGAGCCTTAGTGTTTGCTCCTGCTGGAGTCTTCAGTCTTCTCTGCTCCAGCCAGAGCACCACTCCTGTAGCTCCCTCTGCCTTCCCCCAACACCTCATATCAAGTGTTCCACCATCTTTGTTGGGTTAATTTGCATACTCACTTTTGATTGGCTCATGTGTGTCTTGGAGGTGTGGCCAACTTGCATATTTTTCTTTTATTAGTGCAAATGTGAACATATGCACTTATTTTATACTAGAGGCCCAGTGCACAAATCTGGGCATGGGTGGGTTCCCTTGAGGTGGCCTATAGGTATTAGGACCCAGCTTGCACCCCAAGCTCCCCGGCCCAGCTCATGCCCCCAGTTTCACAGCCCTGCCTGGCACTCATTGTGGCTTGGTGCTATCTCCTCACCTGCTCCACCATCCTGCCTGTGGGACCATCAGTCAGGGCCGGGCCCCCAGCCTGGCTCCCTCAGCTCCTGGGAGCCAGGAAGTGGCCCCACACCCTGCTACTGGTCACCATCTGTAGGACAATTGGCAGTGTGATCAGGACCCCGCTCACACTTACCTTGGCCTGGTGCCACTTGCTCACCTATTCCACCATCCTGCCATGGTCTCACCTCCACTGCTTTCTGCTGTCAGCACCACATCGCTGATGGTGGCCATGTTCTGCACCACCTCCTGGTGATCAGTGCACATCATAGCAACCAGTTGTACTCCCAGTTAAATGATTTGCAGATTAGGCCTTTATTATATAGGGTAGAGAATTAAATCCACAGTCTATTTTTATATTGTATAATATGTTCATGTTTTATTTTTTAAGTCTACTAGCTGGATGAGTACACTAGTAAGGAGAAAAAAAAGACATCCAGATCCTGCTGGAGATTCTTTTATAGAGTTATGAATAAAATGTATACTATATTTTTATTTAAAAATAATCTTGATGTTATTACAATAATCTCTTGTCTTCTCCCCTTTGCCCACCTCCACCCACCATCTTTTCCCCTACCTTAGCCTTTACCAAAGTATTATACATGTCCATGGGGCATGCATATATGCTCTTTAGCTAATCCCTTCACCTTCATTATCCAATAACTCCTAACTCCCTCTCTTTGGGCACTGGCCAATCTATTCCATGTGTCCATCTTTCTGGTCCTGTTTTGTTTGTCACTAATATGTGGAATCTATTGAACAAAATTTATGAGTTTAAAAATGTTTCCACAATGTGTCTATTAAAATCAAATGAATTAAGCTAAATGAGAGAAGCTCTTCTTATTTAGAAATGTAATCAGGCAAAAGGAGCTCACTTTTATGTATTTTCAATTGAAGAAGGTAGTTGCACACTGGTCATTATGACTTTCATCTCAAAAGCATTTTAGTCTAGTATTTCAGAAGCCAAGGAGGTATTGCATATTTCACACCTTTCAAGTATTGTAC
>PVJN01027377.1:0-28083 GCA_004026805.1 Lasiurus borealis
TTTTACAAGCTGTGAAGGTGAGGACTGCAGAGCTTTGAGAGACTATAATAAGGAGGATGTGACCTAGTTAGGAAGCTTGGGAAAGGAAATGATGTTTGAGGGGCACTCTGAAGAATGGACTATAAAAAAGTCTGCAAAGCTAAGAGATAACATTCAAAAGAATGGCCCCGTGAACAGAGTGGCTCCATCACACAGGGCACAGGAGAGCACATTGTGAGGACTAAATGTGGCAACCCATTTAGATAATATGTGTGAAGGGCTTGAAGCAGTAGCTGACATTCACTGACTTCTCAGAAAAATGTATTGTGATTATGATGTGATAATTCCACAACTTTCTCAGTCTTATTTCTCTCTGATTTGGCATTCAGATTTTACCAATCTTCTCAATTTAGGCTCCATTCATCTTTATTTTGACTGCAACATCAATCATGTCAGATCAGTAAACTCAGATTGGCAGTTATTTACATGCTTTGGTTATATTAGCTAAACATTTTGGGGCACTGCTGCAGAACTAGCCTCTATCTTCTCTGTTCCTCATTTTGTTTCTATAGAAAAGTCTTTAGCTTGATTCTGAGTCTCCAAGATTAATCCCTGGAGTCCATTTCCCCTTCTCTGCTCCCTTTGCCTTAATTCAAGTGAATCCAGAGTTGATGTTCAATAAAATTCTTACTTATGTCCTGCTGATCTGGGATTTTGAATTTTGACTATTATAGCTGTGTTATTTGAGGATCACCTCTTCAATCTTTATGTATTTTATATATAGCGCCCATAAGCTCCTGTTTTCTCATATGACTTAACAAATTCTGAAATAGTCTTATCTCACCAGGGCCTCCTTTAAGATAAAGGCATTCGCGAAAGCTGGTCTTATCCTTATAGTTAGTATTGAGGAAGAAAAATAAATAAATATTATGTCACTGCCCTCTGCTGGAGAAAAAAAGAAATGGGTGAATAGATACAATAGATGAATTGTAAAAAGAAAACAGAAAGAAGAGAGGCCCCGAGTTATTCTCAGAGTCAGAAAATTGAATTTTGAGTGATGAGTTGATGAAAGTCCTCACTATTGGCTGGATGCAAAATTTGTATCACAGTAGAAGTGATTAAAGAAAGAGGGAAGAATGAAGGGAGATATCTTTAGTTGTAAGTAGATATGAGAGGCTCAGGTCCTATTCATATAAAGAGGAACTTGAAGGCAGAGTAAACAGTCCACCCCTTGTCGCCCAGTGCTGGAATAACTCCTGCATGGCCCACTTTCAGGTAGAGCCAGGGAAGTCTCTGGGCCAGCTGCTGAGAATTTCTAAATATCAACAATTAAGGATACATCAAAGACAATTAAGGAATTACCAAAGAAAATTGCTACATATGTCTATACATATTTTTAGCCCAGCAAAATATCTATGTAAATATGCTTAAGTAAATATATTTTCTTTCTTGTAAAAGGCCTTGTAGGTCCTGGCTGGTGTGGCTCAGTTGGTTGTCATCCCATGCACCTAGAAGTCACTGGCTGGGTTCCAGGTCAAGGGACATGCCCAGGTTCAAGCTTGACCCTCAGTAAGGGGGTGTGCAGGAGGCAACAAACTGACAATTTTTTTTTCTCTCTCCCTCTTTCTCTCTCTCTCAGAAAGCAATAAAAACATATTTTAAAAAATATTGTAAAATGACTTGTAGTTGGGAGTGGGGGTGTGGAGATCTTAAATAAACATGCATCAGAACTCAGAGAGCATATAACTTGGGAGAAAAATCCTGAAGAGCTATTTGATCACATATTTGAATCTAGTTTTCTTTCCTCCTTCCCTCCCTTCCTTCTATGAAGATAGAGGGACATAACTCTTAAACTAAAAAATATATAATCTTGGAAGGAGCTCTCTGGCTCCCAGAAGGGTGGCTTCCTACAGAGGAGCCAGGGATTTATTCCAATGCCTTGAGAGAAAGAAGAACTCCCAACTTCTTACCTCTGGTTTCATGTTGGAGACCAGGCACATTTTTTTGCAGTTCAGTACATCCAGATAATGAGATAAATCTATCCGCTTCTGTAGGTTCTGACTAATCTCAGCAGAGATCCAGGTATGGGTAGTAGATGAATGATAAATTTTATAGACCACAGCCTCTAGTTCTTGAACTTCTACCTTCTAAGTCACATTTAATGGTCACTATATTTTCTTAGAATGGAATTACAGGAAACAAGTGAGTCAGTGTGTTCCTAGGATAAAGGCAAGCAGCTACATACCTAAACAATGGTTGAGCTTGGAGGAATTGGGACTGACTAAGGGCTGGCAGGATAAAGGAGCTGTCAGCAAGGACAGAATGAAGTGGGGATGTTACTAAGTGGGTGGGGACAGAAGCAAATGAACCAATAAAGATCACATTACATTTGAGACAGTAAAAATATTAACTCTCTTATTGAAAATCATGATGGTGATGTTCAATGCTCAAGTTCATTCTCCTGAAGAATACTGTCAGGCTAACCTTAGTAGAAGAGATAATGAGTTATAAGGCAGTTACACTTTTAACTTTTTGATGACCTTCCATACTAGATTGGCTGCACCAATCTGCATTCTTATCAACAGTGTATGAGGGTTCCCTTTTGTCCACATCCTTGCCAATACTTACTGTTTATTGACTTATTGATGATAGTCATTCTTACTCAGCAGTTCTACTTCTGGGCATATATCCAAAGAAATCCAAAATGCTAATTCAAAGGAATATATGCACCCTTATGTTCATTGCAGTGTTATTTATATTAGCCAAGACATAGAAGCAACCCAAGTGCCCATCAATAGACAAGTAGATAAAAAAAAAGCTCTGATATATATATATATCCTATCTAATAACAGAGTATTATGCAAATTGACTGTACCTCCACTACACCCACAGGTCATGCCCACCAGCCAATCAGAGTGAATATGCAAATTAACCCAACAAGATGGCTATGGCCACAGAGAGAGGAGGGAGTCTTGAGTTGTCCCTGGTGATGGAGGAAGCCAAGCTTTTTGCACACTGTGGCCAGTGCTTAAGGCATCAAAGTTTCAATGGCTGTGTGAGCAGAAGGCTTGGCTTTGCTCCAGGCTACAAAGTTTCAATTGTAGAAAATAAATAAATCCCTGATACCAGGGCCTCCACTAGGGTCTCCAGGGGGCATGGCTAGTCTGTAAACCACCACAGGCCCCTTGCCCAGGCACCCCACACCCCAAAGGAACCCCCACCCTAATCTAGGACACCCTTCAGGGCAAACCAGCTGGCCCCCACCCATGCACCAGGCCACTATCCTAGCTAATAAAAGAGTAATATGCAGATTAACCATCACTTCAACACACAAGATGGCTGCTCCCATGTGGTCAAAAGATCCTGCCCCCATGTGGACACAAGATGGCCATGACAAGAAGGCCAACAGGGGAGGGCAGATAGGAAGGACCAGGCCTGCAGGGGAGGGCAGTTAGGAGTGATCAGGCCCACAGAGGAGGGCAGTTAGGCAAACAGGCTGGCAGGGGAGCAGTTAGGCAACAATCAGGCTGGCAGGGGAGTGGTTAGGGGGTGATCAGACTGGCAGGCAGGTGAGCAGTAGGAAGCCAGAAGTCCTGGATTGTGAGAGGGAAGTTTGACTGCTGGTTTAGACCTGATCCTACCTGGACCAGACTTAAAAGGGCAGTCAGACATCCCTCAAGAGGTCCCAGATTGGAGAGAGAGCAGGCTGGACTGAAGGTCACCCCCCTCTTATGCACAAATTTCATGCACCGGGCCTCTAGTGTGTGTGTGTGTGTGTGTGTGTGTGTAATGGAATATTGCTCAGCTATAAAAAAAAAAATGGAACCTTACCATTTGAAATAGCATGGATGGACCTAAAGGGTATCATATAAGTCAAATAAGTTAGATAAAGATATATGATTTCAATTATATCTAGAGTCTAAAGAACAAAATAAATAAAACTGAAACAAACTCATAGATACAAATTGATGTTTGACAGATGGGAGGGGAGTTGGGGGACTGGGTAAAAAGGTGAAGAGATTAATAAGTACAAATTGGTAGTTACAAAATAGTCATGAGGATGTAAAGTACAGTCTAAGGAATATAGCTAATAATATTCTAATAGCTATGTATGGGGAGAGGTGAGGACAAGAAATATCAGGGGGATCATTTTGTAAAATACATGATTTTCTAACAAATATACTGTACACCTGAAACCAATACAAAATAATATTGAATGTCAACTGTAATTTAAAAAATGTTTAAAGAAAGAGATAAAGAGAGTCAGTAGCATGAGAGATGGGTTCCATCTAGCCTGTGGTTTCAGAGTCATAACTTGACTGGGACATTGATCCAATGTACCCCTAAGCTCAGACTGAGGCTCACCCAGCATCAAACTACTCAGAGCTCTCAGGATCCCACACCCCACATCTTGGAAGCCGCTTGTGCCCTTCTGAGCAAATAACCCACCCACATGCTTATCTTCCTGTGTGGAGAGCAGGTGGCCAAGAAATGCTGTGTGTAGCTGCTGGAACAGAAATAAACAGCTGTCTGGTTTGGGCTGGCAGCCTTTAGAAAGAGGAGGAATTTTTCTTGCTCCTCTCGAGAGACACTATACCCATCAGATACATCTCCTTTGTGAATTTTATCATCGTAGGAGTAGTAGATCAGCCGTAGTCCCAGTCCTGGGTCTTGTCGATGCCAGTACATATACTCATGATCCTCATTCTGAGAACATTCCAGAATAATGTTGTTTCTTGTCTCTGCAATCTTATTCCTTGGAGTCTGGAAAACACCAGCATCTACGTACCCTGTGAGGAGATAAAACAAAAACTGGAGACAGAGCCTAATAAATGTCCTCTTACCACAGTTTCAAGGGAGAAGCCTCAGCTAGAATCTGGAAATTTAAGGCAGGGACTTCCCATCTGTTTCCCAAGCCCACCTATTCCCAGAAGACTAAAGGCCACACAGCAGAGGATCATGGAGCCCATGGCCAGGAGAGGTAGGTTGGAGGCATCTCCAGCTCTGGGTATTGAGGGAAATAGGGCATGTAAATAAGAAATTGTAAGGACTCAGTCAGTGATGTCATTGTCCCTCCCAACTTTCCAAGCCACAAAGGAAGATACAGCCACACCTCCTGCCCCCCAAGGTCTAACCTTCTTCCTCCATTATGGCTCAGGAAGATAGTGGTCCTGTTTACTTGTCCTTTCAGCAGAGGCGAAAACTTACTCCATTTTCTTCCCTTCTTGGTTATTCCCTGTCATCTGTCAGAGAGTGGTCTCTCTCTCTTCCCAGAGCTGCCTATTTCAGTTGTTCAGGGAAGCATCATTCGCCCAGCTGAATAGGTTATCAAGGAAATTTACAATTTTTCCAAAGAGAAGGAATCTAGTATCCTTGGAGGGTTGTGACAACTAACATTTCTTTCTGCATTTATTCACTTTTTGTTTTAACTCAGATCTAGGTAACCTATTCAGTTTGAGTATTTTCAGCATAAAACTTGAAAGGTGGAGAGAAAGCAAGATGGCAGCTTAGGTAAACATCTAAACTGCTCGCCTCACACAAGAATATCAAAAGTACAACTAAAAGACAAAACGGACACCATCCAGAACCACAGGAAAGCTGGCTGAGTGGAAATTCTACAACTAAAAGGAAAAAGGAAAGCACATTGAGAATCAGAGGAGCTGCAAAAGGCTGAGGTACAGAGATGCGCAAGCGCATGGAGAGGACAGGCAGCTGAATGCATGGGTTGGTGAGTGCACTGCTGGCTTTCTAAAGCAGGAGGGAGACGGAATCTCTCAACTGTGCTAAACTCCAGTTATGGGTGAGATACTAGGAACCCAGACTCATTTGGGGAGAAACTGGACTGTCTGACAGCAGGAAAAACTCAAGGGCAGCTGTCTCTCAGAGGTGCTTACAGTGATTACTGAGGGACACTGAGACCCAGGGGCCTCATAGGGTAGGGCTGATGAAAAGCCAAGATTATTTGCCCCATCTTGAGACTCTGCTGCATCCAAGCTTTTGCAATTTTGCAAGTCTTGTATCCTAAGACTGACACCAGCACAAAAGTTCTCCCAGCATTGACACAGCTGATCCTCACAGCCAAATGGCCTGGATGTCAATTCCTCCCAGTGATACCAACAACAATCAAAACTTAACTACAGCCAGGACTGGTTTGGCTCAGTGGATAGAGCGTCTGCTTGCAGACTGAGGGGTCCCAGGTTTGATTCCGGTCGGGGGCATGTGCCTTGCTTGCGGGCACATCTCCACTGTGGGGCATGCAGGAGGCAGCTGATCGATGTCTCTCTCTCTCATCAATGTTTCTGACTTTCTATCTCTCTCCCTCCCTCTCTCTAGAAAATCAATAAAATATGTTAAAAAAAAACAAACAAAAACTTAACTACAACAAGGCTGTAAACACAGTCCACAAAGGGGTACACCAAGAGTGTCCACCTCAGGTAACTGGGGAGGCTGAGCCACTGGGCCATATAGGACACCTAGCACACAAAGCTACTCTACCAACTCAGGGAAGAAGCTAAAATATGGAGACAAAGAAACAGACCACAAACAAAAGAAATGGAGGAAAACAAACGACTGGATATAGAGTTCAAAACTACCAGTTGTAAGGTTTTTCAAGAATTTTCTATAAAAGGATGATAAATTTATGGAGACCCTTGAAGATATGAAAAGGACCAACTAGAAATTAAACATACACTGACTAAAATAAAAAATATTATACAGAGTCCTTACAGCAGACTAGAGGAATGCAAGAATCAAGTCAAAGATTTGAAATACAAAGAAGCAAAAAACACTCCACTGGAAAAGTAAAAAGAAAAACGAATCCAAAAATATGAAGACAGTGTAAGGAACCTCTGGGACAACTTTGAGTGTACCAACATCAGAATTATGGGGGTGCCAGAAGAAGAGAGAGAGCAAGATATTGAAAACCTATTTGAAGAAATAATGACTGAAAACTTCCCCTACCTGATGAAAGAAATAGACTTACAAGTCCAGGAAGTGCACAGAAACCCAAACAAAAGGAATCCAAAGAGGACCACACCAAGACACATAATTAAAATGCCAAGAGCAAAAGACAAAGAGAGAATATTAAAAACAGCAAGATAAAAATGGTTAATTACCTACAAGGGAGCAACCATATGATTGTCTGCTGATTTCTCAACAGAAACTATGCAGGCCAGAAGATAGTGGCAAGAAATATTCAAAGTGATAAATAGCAAGAACCTACAACCAAGATAACTCTACCTAGCAAAGCTATCATTCAAAATTTAAGGGCAGATAAAGAGCTTCACAGATAAGAAAAAGTTAAAGGAGTTCTACACCAAATCATTATTATATGAAATGCTGAAAGGTATTCTTTAAGAAGAGAAAGAAGAAAATGGTGAAGGTAAAAATTATGAACAACAAATACAGATCTATCAACAATTGAATCTAAAAATGAAGTGAATTGAAAATCTGATGAAGAGAATAAACTGGTGAATATAATAGAATTATGGGCATAGAAAGGGAGTGGACTGACAATTATTGGGGGGGAAGGAGTGTGGGGGGTGTGGGAAGGAGCTGAACAAAAATCATACACCTGTAGATGAGGATAGTGGTGGGTAGGTAAGAGCAGAGGGTGGGATGGGAACTGGGTGGAGGGGAGCTATAGGGAAAAAAAGAGGAACAATTGTAATAATCTGAACAATAATGATATATTAAATTAAAAAAAAGTTTGAAAGGTGTTTCTTTTTTCTTTTTTACTTTTTGGAATAGGGTAGCACTACTAACTTTGTTCCAAATTTTCACTGTTCTCTATTGGCTGCTGTTTTCCTGGTCAGTGCTTCTGGGTGAAGATCATTACTGAAAATACTGGCTCATTACAGAAAGTATTCACTACCTGTGGGTATGTATTTCAAATAAATATTTAACATCTTCATTCATATTGTGAATTAACTGAAAATAGTTGAATAAAGAGATAATTTTAGCATAACATCAATTATTTCTGATATTAGGAGGAAGTCTTCAATATTTTAATGCAACAAATTGCAAATATAGCACAAATTGAAAGATAGTTGAAACCCTGACTGATGTAATAAGTGTTCATCCATGGATATAGCATGAGCCCTACACTAGTCAGTCCTGCTACATAGCACAATAGAAAAGTTTTTGTTTTATTTTCTTGTTGATGATGAAAATTTCTAATGTATAGAAATTAGATATAATAGCATTATGAGCCCTTCTGTCTCAGTTTTGATAATTACCAACTTTGGCTCTAAGAGGAGTAGAGTCCCAAATTAGTACACAGGTGGGGTCCTGAGAAGAGTTGGGGTAAGTGAACCAGGATGTAATCGGCCCTCTGGGCAGCAGGTGGGACACGTTTGCTGGCCCAGGATCCAGATCTGTCCTGCTAACATTTGTACTGATTGTCGGGATCCATCTGGTGGCCACTTTTATATTGATTCTTCTTTGTGGAGCATCTAGGGAGGGAAACAGCCATGGTGGGTGCCGAGATTGACTTCCAGGAGGCCAGTGACACTCTCAGGATCATGCTGGTGGTGCTGATCCATTGGTGCCTTGCCCATTATCTGGAGATTGCACCTGCAGGACTACTGAGGGGAACAGTTAGGCATCACTCAGGCTGGCAGGGGAGTGGTTAGGGGGTGATCAGGGCTGGTGGGTGGCCAGGGTGGATTGGTCAGCTGAGTGACATTCCCATTGTGGGAATACAGTGACTACCAGAGGTTAGCTCCTGTGTTGAGCATTGGCCACCTGGTCGTCAGTGCACATCATAGCGACCATTGACTGGTTATATTATTCATTCCAGTCATTCAATCATAATGGTCGCTTAGTCTTTTATATATAGACTAGAGGCCTGGTGCACAAAATTTGTGCATGGGGGGTGTCCCTCAGCCCAGCCTGCACACTCTCCAATCTCGGACCCCTTGAGGGATGTCCAACTGCACAGTTAGGCCCAATCTCAATAGGACCTAAACAGGCAGTCAGATATCCCTCTCACAATTTAGGACTGCTGGCTCCCAACTGCTCTCCTGCCTGCCTTCCTGATTGCCCCTAACTGCTTCTGCCTGCCAGCCTGATCTCCCCCTAATCACTCCCCTGACAGCCTGATTGATACCTAAGGGTTCCCCTCCCTGTCTGTTTGCCTTTAAATGCCCTCTCCTGTAGGCCTGGTCACCCCTAGCTGCCCTCCCTTGAAGGCCTGGTCCCTCCCAACTGCCCTCCCCTGCTGGCCCAATTGCCCACAACTTCCCTCCCTTGCAGGCATTGTCCCTCCCACCTGTCCTGCCATGCTGGCCATTTTGTGCTGGCCATCTTGTTTCCACATGGGGGCAGGATCTTTGACCACATGGGGCAGCCATCTTGTGTGTTGGAGTGATGGTCAATCTGCATATTACTCTTTTATTATATAGGATTCAGGCCTGGTACATGGGAGGGGGCCAGCTTGTTTGCCTTGACGGGTGCCCTTGGGACATGGGTTGGACTGGGAGAGGGGCCTGTGGTGGTTTGCAGGCTGGCCACGCCCCCCAGCGAACCAAGTGGAGGTCCTGGTATCAGAGATTTATTTATCTTCTACAATTGAAACTTTGTAACCTGTAGCGGAGCCAAGCCTCCTGTTCACTTCCTGGTGCCAGCCATTTCTGTTGGAATTTATTTATCTTCTATAATTGAAACTTTGTAGCCTTGAGTGGAGGCCTGGGTGTGTAGAAAGCTTGGCTTCCTCCATCGCCAGGGAAACCCAAGCCTCCCTCCTGCTCTCTCCATGGCCACAGCCATCTTGGTTGAGGTTAATTTGCATACTTGCTCCTGATTGGCTTCTGGGTATAGTGGAGTGATGGTTAATTTGCACATTATTCTTTTATTATATAGGACTAGAAGCCCAGTGCATGAAAATTCATGCACTCCGTGGGTGGGGGCACTTCCCTCAGCCTAGCCTGCACCTTCTTGCAGACTGGGAACCCTTGCGGGAGCAGGCCTAAGCTGAAGTCAGACATCCTTAGTGCTACACTTTCCAGCCTTTCGCCTGGTTTGTGGCTGAGTGGCACACCCCCGTGGGAGAGCACTGACCACCAGGGGGAAGCTCTGGCCCTGCCACCCATTGCTCCACCACCACTGCCCCCTAATTGCCATCCCCTCCCTCTGCCCACTGGCACCTGCCTTGGCTGGCCTGGTGCTGCCTGCTGGTCAGCCCCACCTCATGGCAACTGGTTGTTCCACTGTTCAGTCGATTTGTGTATTAAGCTTTTATTATATAGGATAGTCACTGTTTACTTAGAAGTACCCAAGTAATATTTTATACCCACTGTATACATAGTATATGACATATATCAGTGCCTCTCTCTTCTACTCTCTCCTTTTGGGTAGAGTTCTCCATAAATAATACCTATATAAATGTAAACTTATTCCAATAAATTGCTTATCCAGAGTCTCAACTAATACAAACAAGATAATTATAAAGAAGATGATCATTTTGGTTTTTTTCTTAACTGGAAAATATGCAGTTCTTAAAGGCAACATGTTATTTTGCTAACACCTGCTGGAGACAGTGATTTGAGTGGAAGCCAGGTATGGTAGCTGAATGAAAATAGCAGTAAGCTATTATTTTGGGGTGGCTTAGGTTGGGATAACAGATGCGGGTCCATTGGAGTCCTACTGTAGTTGCAGGACAAGGACAAGAGAAGCACCTTGGGAGCAGAGTATAGGCCAGAGCAGGAGAGAGAGAAAGACCATTATCAGAGAAGTGGATGGAGGACATAAGTAATTGGATGGTAATAGAATTGAAAAAGACACTACAATTTATGGATAACTGAGAGGGTCCTTGGTACATGAACCAATATTCTCCCTACTCTGGGATAATTGGACACATATGGCTCTCAAATCTGGTTTATGAGCCACTTTTTCTCTTCTCATTTGTGAATTATTGATCTGTATAAAAAATTCCTTCTAGCAAAAAGCATGCCTGATAAGAAATGACTTTTTACTATTGGTTAGTACTTCTGTGCCATAAGAAAATTTTTTTCCTGTATTATCTCCTATAGCAGTGGTCGGCAAACTCATTAGTCAACAGAGCCAAATATCAACAGTACAATGATTGAAATTTCTTTTGAGAGCCAAATTTTTTAAACAACTTCTCCTAATGCTACTTCTTCAAAATAGACTTGCCCAGGCTGTGATATTTTGTGGAAGAGCCACACTCAAGGGGCCAAAGAGCCGCATGTGGCTTGTGAGCCCCGGTTTGCCAACCACTGTCCTATAGGATTGATAGTTTTCACTTTTACACTTACCTCTAAGGTTCATCTCATATTGGTTTTTATTGACGGTATGAGATACCAGTAAAGTTTATTTCTTTCCATGTGCTTAACCAATTGTCCCACTGTTACTTGTTGAGAAAATTACTATCTTAATGCAATTTGCAATCCACTATATATCTTTCCATTTTAAAGTTTACTTTAATTTCCCTTTGCCCTGGTTTGTAGTTTTTCATTGAACATTTTTTTGCTAAATTTATTCCTCTCATCGATACTATTGTATATAGTATTTTTGCCCCTGAAAGTTAATGATTCAATAGTTTGCAACTACTATAAAAACACCTTATTTTTTTTCTATTAGCCCTGTATCCTGTCATCTAGCTAAATTCACTAATTATTTCTAATTGTGGTCCATTGATTCCTTAGGGGTTTCTGTTTCTATATAAGCAATTATGTAATTTAAAAATAGTGATAATTTTACTTCCTCTTTTATAATATTTTGGACTTTTATTTCATTTTTTTTTGGGGGGGAGCTTATCACCCTGGTTAAGACCTCCAATATAATGTTAAAGAAAATAATGTAATGTGAGAAAAAAAGTCAAGTTTTATTCCCAATTATAGGAAGAAAGTGTTCAGTATTCACCACTAAATAGGGTGTAGGTTGCACAATTTTCATTGCTGCTCTCCATAGGATTGAGAAAATGCTTTTCTATTAGCAGTCTGCTGAGATTGTTTATTTTAAATGTATACTTGATTTGTTCCAAAGTTTTCTCAGCATCTATTGAGGAGGTTGGATAATTATTCTTCATTGTTCTGCTAATATGATTAAATACATTGATTTTTGAATGCTGACTCATTGTTTGTCCTGCAATAAACCTACCAGTTATGATATATATCATTATATATGTATACACACAGATACATATGTATACATACATGCAGATACAAATGCACATTTTAATTTGATTTGTTAATATGTTGAGGAGTATTTTTTTCATATAGGGTTACACAGAATATTTTTCTATAATATTTTTAGTCAGAAGTTGGCATCAGGATTTTGGCAGATTCACATAATGAGTTGTGAAGTATTTCCTTCTCTTTATGGTCTAACAAAATGTTTATTTAAAGTTGGCATATTTTCTCCCTTAAATGTTTGATAAAATTCACCAGGAAAGGTATCTGGGTTTATAGTTTTCTCTGAGGGGGTGTTTTTGATTAATCATTTTATTTCGTTCATGTAAGAATTTTTATATTTTATCTTAAATCAGTTGCTGTGTTTTGCAAATAATTTTGTATCACCTAATTTGTAGAATGTATTGGCAATGCTTATTTTTTATATTCTATTATCATTATAATGTCTGTTGTATCTATTAGTGATATCTTTTTATCACTAATATATCTTTGTCCTTTTTGGTTTGATTTCTACAGGTTAAACACTTTTATCAATTAATCAAACTATGGTCAGTTTTCCTCTAAATCCTTGAACATATTTTTATTATATATATATAATAAATATATATATATATATATATATATATAATATATATATATATATATATATATATATATATATATATATATATATATATGTCTAAGTGACAGTCACCACTGAAACAACCAAACATATGACTGAACAGGCTGCATGGGGCGACCAGGCTGGCGGGGGGGTTAGTGAGGGATGACTAAATGACTGAATAGAGAGATCTCTATACATCAGTAACATATACTTTTATAGCATTCCATGTCTCAGCAAGTGTGATTCTGGGTATGTATTCATATAATCGTGGGTACTCAAAGCTACCTGTACATTTTTCAGTGCTGGCCAGAAAATAGGTGTCTGTTTCTGGAGGGTGAACATGGATACTGTGCATCATTTAGAAGCGTGACTAGATATTCCTAAAGAAAATAAATGAAGTGCTTCACTCACTTTGAGTGGAAAAGCTAACAGAGAGTTGCATGCACAGTAAAGTAAGATTTACATACTTTGCACACAGACATGGCAAGAGGCACATACTCCAGGAGACTATTTTGCTGTTTCCCTTGGGATTTTAACCCACATTTAAAAAGAACTTGGCTGGTCTTTATCAATGTGGTAGGATGATGACAACTGAATCTGGGACCTTCAAAGACCATTTATCCTTATCATGAGGGCAGGAGAAAAAGAGTAAGACAGGTTACAGGAATAGAAACTTGAAGCAAACAAAATAAGAGAAAGAAAAATGAGAGCTGACCCTGGCCCAGCTTGTGTTTTTTGCAGAATCTGCTCATCACTCTTTGACTGCTGCTCAGCAACCAATAGCAAGTTATCAAATCCCATTTTAGCTTATGCTAACTCCAGGAAACTTCTGCTACAGGCTAAACCTCACCTGCTTCCTGAGCTGGGCCCATGATGAGTTTGTGCACTAAGAGGAGCTGACATTTCAGTGCTGTGGATAGGCTGCTGGCACAGAAATACAGGGCCGAGTCTCCTGGCTCAGAGGCCGGGATCTCCAGGCTGCACCCTATGTTTTTTGGGCATTGAGCTGAGAATCGCTCCTTAACCAACTCAATTTGATTGAGAACTTCTTCATTCTGGAAGCGTATCAAAAACTTGAACTCTTTGTTCTGGATCTGTTGATACCAGTAAACAACAGGGTGTTCTTTTGGGGAAATGCAATTCATCCTTGATCTCTGTCCTTGCCTTTGACCAGATATCCTGGAGTCTGAGTGACTTGGACATCACTAGAGCCTGTAAGAGAGAGAAGCAGAAGTAGTAGACAAAGCCTAGGAGGGATCCTTTCAAGGGGGTTGGCTAACCCACTATATGATTTTTCTTTTGTGCTTAGGAATCACCTGTTCTCAGGAGACATAGCACTACACAGCAGATGAGCCTTGCACCCATGGTGGCATTGAAGTAGCAAAAGAATGAGGCCTTTTTATGTCCTATCAGCAGCCTTCTTGTGACATGATCACTTTGTAGACTCATAACTATCATGTTACTACTTCCTGTTATTGGGTGAAATCACCTCTTTGTATTAGAAGGAAAACTTTTATGCAAGTTTGATAAATATAACCAGTTTATATTTTATTCATTTAAAACTATTTATTTAAAAACATTTTATATGTATTTTTTTACCAACAAACAATTGATCTATATCTTAGAAACTTAGAAAATAAAGATAAAATAAAACACCATATATGTTAGCACCCAAGACCTTCTTTCCAGATTGCTCCTTCTCTCTCTCAATCTCTAGATACTAGTAGATGAGAGATAGATAGATAGATAAATAGATAGATAGATAGATAGATAGATAGATAGATAGAAACAGACTATATCATTAGCAGTTGTCTGAAATGTCTTTTATCACTGATTTGAACATCAACCACTAACTCAGAACTGAGCATTGTTTTTTACAATTATATAGCTAACTAGAGTCTCTGCATGAAATTCGTGCATGGGTAGGGTCCCTCCCTTCCCTCAGCTGCCAGCCCATGGGAGGGACAGGATGTTTGTGAAGCTCCAGACAGAGATTCAGAGAGGCTTAGGGAAGAGGCTGGGATCTAGGGCTTCCCCTGGATCAACATGCAAAATTTGTCCTTGCTGGGAAAGGACGGTCACAGCTGATTCTGCAGGTGAGGCAATTAAAACTCAGAGAGATCAAGCAACTTATCTTCTGTCTAGAGTTCTCCAAATCCATTCTAAATGGACAAATGCCCATGTGGTGAGAAAACAGAATTCCCATTTCCTGGTCGGAATCATACTCAGAATGTGCACTGGCTGTGATGAGAACTAGGAAGAGAAATACTACACAGTCAGAGTCTATTACCCATCCATCAACTGCTATAGACCTCCAATATTGTTAAGTGGAGAACTCCAATTACAAGAAGAGGATCAGATGTTCTGTTGTTATAAAATAAGGCCAATTCTTTTCACCCTCTTTATTTATTATAATCAACACAGTAGAGATGGAGTGAAGGCTGCTCCATTTCAGCAATGGAGAAAGGCCCTAGACACACTCTCCCCTAGGGAGAGACATTGTAACCTTCAGCTATGTCATGGAAAATATTCTCTAGTTACATGGCTGTAAAGACTAGGTTTGAGTCCTCGAGCTGCCATTTAGCAACTATGTCACTTGGGAAGGTCTCCTAATCTCCATTTGACTTTATTTTCTCATCTGTGAAATGAAGATAATGAGTATTTGCTTCAAAAGATATATTAAGCTGAAACTGGTCTGGCTCAGTGGATAGAGCATCGGCCTGCAGACTGAAGGGTCCCAGGTTCAATTCCAGTCAAGGGCATGTACCTTGGTTGCGGGCACATCTTCAGTAAGGGGCGTACAGGAGGCAGCTGATCGATGCCTCTCTCTCATCGATGTTTCTAGCTTTCTATCCCTCTCCCTTCCTCTCTGTGAAAGATCAATAAAATATATTTTAAAAAAAGATATATCAATGTTGTGAACATTATACAAATAAAAATTTAGAACAATTCTTAACACAGAATAAGCACCATGTCTGTGATTCATTATTTTCTGGACCTAGCATTCTAATGCACAGGATTTAGGAAGTTGACACTACGTCAAGGAAAACCCAACATTTACTGACATAGGATTGCACTAGCTAAGTAAAATATCATTTTCCAGCATTGAATTGAAATGCATGCAATGAATGTGACTTTATTAATGGATGTTGTTATTTGGACAGATACATATTTGTTTTATTTTTAGGTCTGAGATCATCTGAGGTAAAAGACATTTTCATGATGAAATTTGTGATTTGTAGTTGGAATCTGTTTGCTTAGAAATTGGTGACTGTTGCTGCCTCTTCCTGGCAGAAAGGGAGGAGGGAGAGAAAGAGACAGGGAGTGGGAAAGGGGGTGAGAAAGGGGGAGGGAGAGAGAGAGAGAATAGAGGGAGGGAAGGAGAGAATGATGTAATGATTTATAATGAGAATTGTTATCAGGTGCAGCAGTGTGGGTAGAACTCTGGAAAAGAATGCTTTCTAACAAGTTGCTCCCAACGTGATTGGGGCAAGCTTCAGGTTTTCTGGCACAGCTGCAAAGTTGAGGATCTTATTCCTCATCCAGGAGATCTTAACTTTGTTGGTACCATGAACCCCTCTGGCAGTCTGGTAAACCCCCAAAACTCCTTCTCAGAATAATATTTAAAACTCATAAAATAGAATACCTAGTAGTACAAAGGAAACCAATTGTTGTGAAATGCAGTTATGAAAATATTTTAAAAGAAATTTATAGTATATGAATATGTGTTCACCTTTAAAATTCACTCAATAAAATATATCCTGGTGAGTCTGAAAATTGCCATGACTTCAAATGAATGATATTTAGTCTATGTGCTATGATAAGAAACTGCCTGCAACTTTCTTATCACCTGTAATGTTTGCAAAGATTTCTCACTCAATACTAGGAGAGGAAAATATTCTCCGGTTACATGGCTCTAAAAATTTGTCAAAATGTATTGAAATATATAAGTATATAAAGTGGTATGTCCCCGTGTTTATGGTATGTTGCTTTTAAAAGTTGCTTGAAAAAATAAAATAGAAAAAGCTGCATGATTGAGCCATCCAAGAACAGAGTTTCTGAGTTTCCAATAACTTTCTATGGCAGAGATGGTTGTGAGAACATCAGGAAACCCTTAAAGTGGCTATGGGTTCATGGAATGTGCTAAGACAAATGACCAGGCTCAAATGAGAGACAGCTGATCTGCTCAATCCTTATTTCTGAAGGTACAGCTTTGTTAAGTGAAAACCACAGAATTACATATTTTTATAAAGATGCTTAGAAATCCATCCATTTCATGGGTATAGATGGTATCTTGGGTCTTCCTGTAACCTGAGCCCCCTTTCCAAAGTCATTCTTCTTCCTTGTTTAATGTTTCATTAAACATTAAACATCTCTTTAAACATTCCTTTCTGCTCACTTAGAGTTGCCAATTACAATTTTTCCCTTCTAGTATATGCTCGTTCGAGCTGAGTTTCTATTCATTCCTACTTACCTATATACTACTCATTTCCTGAGCTGAGTCCATGATGAGTTTGTGTTCTAAGAAAAGCTGACATTCAGCACTGTGGATTGGCTGCTGGCACAGAAGTACAGAGCTGAGTCCCCTGGCTCGGTGGACTGTATTTCTAGGTTGCACTCGGAGTTTTTAGGGCAATTCGCTGAACATCGCTCATTGATCATGTCTGTTTTCTCAATAATTTCTTCATTCTGTAGGTAAACCAAAAACTTGAGCTCTTCTCCCAGCTTCTGACGATACCAATAAACATAACTATGTCCTTTTATGGGGACACAAGCCATCTTCGCTTTCTGTCCTTTTCCTTTGACCAGATGTCCAGGATCCTGGGTGATTCCAGTGTCCATGGAGCCTGTGGGGGAAGAGACAGAGAGTGGAGAAGCCCATGAGGCAGCCTGACATCGTGGGCACAGGAGAAAGGCCTGGCCCTGGAAACTGACAAGTTCACAGCCAGAACCTACCCGCTCCCCAGACACAGAGGGCCACACAGCAGAGAAGTGTTAGGCACATGGTTATCTCAGGAAAAGAGCAGTGACAGGTGGCCTTCCATTTCAGTAGCCTCCTCGTGACATGGTTGCTTCCCATTGGTGTCAGAGTCCCAAGTACATGAGACCAAAACCTTTCAGAGGAAGTGGAGGCAGTGAGAGCTGCTAAAAACAACTAGTGTGAATTTCAAGCTGCTTTTATCTTCTTTTCTCCTGACTCTGCTCTTCCACTACTTTTGTTATAAAATCACTTATTCATCATTTATTTATTTGCCTGTTTAGCCCATCAATTTGCCTCCCCCCTCCTCCCTTCTACCTCAGAGGATGAGTCATAAGCTTAGGATATATCAATCATAGCTTTTATTGTTCTTATGAAACCATGTAGCAGCTTCTTACATTAAAAAGTTAAATGTTGAATACACAAAAATATATGTATGGCAAATATGCAATGCATCTAGGGAAACAATAAAATGAGTATGCTTCCCTGAACCAACTGGCTTAGGAAATAGATTACTGCTAACAACTTTTAAGCCTGTTTTATTCTTTCAGATTTCATTGTTCTTTCTTTACCATTGCCAGGTAACCATAACCCTGAAGTTTGTATTATAATTCACTTGTTTTTCATTACAGGTTTTAGAACTTGTATAAAAATATATAAATTATATATTATTTAATGCTGAAGGCCTTTGAAATTTCTCTAAGAGGGATCTTCTGTTTATTTTTTTCGGTGACATGTTCATTTTTCATTCAACGCTCTGTGAAATTAAAATGATGCATACAATTTTAGAGAATTAATTTTTACTAATATTTAGCATTCCATTCTATTAATTCAGTAGAATTTATCATCCAGTCTTGCATTGGTGTACACAGTTTCTCACCTAAGGTACCTGAAATATCTAACAATGCCTCCCCATGGGGGAAGATCTGTGCCTACTCTTAGGTAGGGGTATTCCACAGAAATGTCCACATCACCCCCTAGTGGTCAAAGGAGTAAATTCATTCGATATCCTCTGATCTCTTAACTGCCTTCACCTTCCCTGAACTGCTGAGCGAAGCAGCAGTCAGGTACCTTGGGTATCAGAACAAAATTAGGGAATGACCAGTCCTTGGTGTATTAACCTGTGCATAGTGAATAGAATTGTTACTAGTAATTAGTCACTCAATTACTCAGTTATCCATCTAGTATTGATTGATGACTGATCAGTATAATGTGCCTTTTCAACCTTTTCTAGCCACCATTCAAGATGAATGTGCCCCTTAAATATCTGTCCTAAGTCTTCTGCTCTTTTCTGTGTACATGCTAGCATCAAGAGACCCTATGATCTTTCATTTTTCCAATTATGCTAAATGCCCGAATTTTTACTTCCCATCCTGATCCATTTTCTGAATTCATGGCTTATACATAGAACTGTTTCCTTCACATTTCCAGTAAGAGGTACCCCCATTCTCAAGTAAACCATGGTCTTCTTCCTCCTTGGTCTCCTAATCCATCGAGCTGTGGTAATCATCTCCAATTCTCCCTATCAATTTCTTCTCATGCTAACCAATTACCAAGTTCTTTGATTTTACTTCTAACACATCTTTTAAAAATTAGAAAAATTTCTAATTTTTCTATGTTTGTATCACCACTGTCATCATCCTAGCTATACTGTTACTTGCCTGGCCACCTGTATGAGCCAATTCTTTTCTCCACACCATCTCTCGCCACACTGCCTGTTATTTTTAACACTGTAGGAGAATTGAAAAACATGCATGTGTGCTCGCACACACAAAAAATAACAACAGACACTAATCTGATTACTATAGAAGTCAAATGCTTAAACGCTTAATGGCAGGTCAAAGGGTATATGAGAATTCTCTGTATCTTCTTGCTGTGAACCTAAAACTTCTCTTTAAAAGTCTATGAAAAAAAAAAAACCCTCAATGACTCCTATTAAATTTTATGTTGAATTCCACATTATGTACTTTGCTAAGGTCATGAGTGGTCTGATGTGTAATGTCTGCCTACTTGTATCCCATTTCACTTGTATTCACCCCCTTCCTCACTCTTTGCTCCTGCCACATGACTATATCATTACATTCATTAAGCACACACATTTTTTTCCTGACTGAAACACTTGCACTGGATTTTCCAATCATGAGCTATCCCCCATTCCATTTAATTAATTCCAGCTCTTTTTTAGGATGTGCCTCTGTTGATGAGTGTATGCGCACATGTGTGAGTATGTTGGGAAGCTGGAGACAGAGTCTTTCTCTTGCTTGACTGAAGTTGGTTGAGGATCATTCTGTACACCAAAAGGTTGCTGGTTTGATTCCCTGTGAGGGCACATATCTGGGTTAAGGTTCAATCCCCAATCAGGGCATGTACAGAAGGCAACCAAGTGATATTTCTCTCTCACATCACTGTTTTTCTCTCTCTTTCTTTCTTCTTCTTCCTCCTCCCCTTTTTTCTCCTCTCCTCTCCTCCTCCTCCTCCTCCTTCTCTTTCTCCTTCTCCTTCTCCTTCTCCTTCTCCCTTTCCTTCTCCTCTCCTTCTTCTTCTCTTTCTCCTTCTCCTTCTCTCTATGTCCTTCAGTGAAGTAGAAAAAAAGAGTTTATCTCTTATTCGATTTATCACAAAAGTTAACTTAATTTCAAATACAACCTATTCTAGGGAGTAGAATATAAATCCAGAGAAAAAAAGAAAGTGCTACACTTTAAAATAATTGGTCACTTATACCATGTGGGTTTTTATTTTGGTGGTACTAGTCCATGGAAGATGAGGCACAAATTTGAATTGGATAATATTCAGTGCTATTGCCATATTCCCCTAAGCAGTCAGCGGTCTGTGTCATTAACAGTCAGTTGGATTAGAACAGGCGAGTTTGCATACAGCATCCATCTGCACTAACTGACATGGGAATACCATACTCCTAAGCCTAAGGCAGAAGAGGGAAATAAATGACTGTTGAGAGGGGTATGTTATCACTGGCACATTTCATGCCAGAACCTAAAATGCTCTTATCTTTCCCTTGCCATTGGTGAAAAAGCAGTAGGATTATCTAAATATTTCACTAGCTTTCTTCTCTCAGCTGAAAACACCTACAGTGTTGGGGGCTACAATTACAATGGGACCCTGGTTTCAGTGGCAATGAACATAGTCTGAGGTGAGGAGATTGAAACCAGGTAGGTATTTAATCACTGGGAACAAAATGAACATGGTCATTATACAGATATAATGTGGCAGCATGCCTGTTGCTGAATCTTATTCTGTTCGGTTCTACATAGGTCAGGGGCAAGGTCTTATTTCCGCACCGTCATTTTCATATGTGAATCTAAGAGCTTACTTCCTGGTATTCAGTAAACAATGCTTCTTATCCTAATCTTTCACAAATTCTAATCCCTTCTGGTATTTGTTTTAGTTTCTCTCCCTTTTTTTTTTTAATCTCACTTATATATAGTTTGACTAACCATAACCCTTGGTTCATAACACACAGGCCTTATTGTTGATGCATGGTTATCCTTTCTTTAAAAATATAATAGGGACTTGTGAAATATTTTTCCCTAACTCGTCCAACAACACACAAGGTAGACTTTGACAAAATTTAAATTTAACTATGTGGTTCTCTCCATCCATCTCCTGCCACTCCCCAGCCAAGTCCTATTTAATACCACCCTGAATTTCTGTCATTATCATCATTCCTTGCCAGTGTGTGTTAGTAAATGTATAATAACCAGCTCTGTAGAGGAAATAAAACAAGACCCAATTTGTTGTGTCTGTTGATTGCCATGATGTAAATATTACCACTATGGCCCATTGACTTAAAACTACCAACGTGTCACTGAAATTGGAGTTGGGAGAGATGTATATAATCAGCAACTATGAGTTGATAAAAGGCAGTTTTACAATAACTGTTTCTTGCTTTTAATATAATTTTATTGAATATATGTGCAGTCATGAAAATCTTCTTAATTTAATTGTTTTTAGCTTTACAAAAAGTGTATCATGCTTTACACAATTTTATCATAGTTTTTGCCCTGATAATTTATATAACATGACTAAGATTCACCTATAACATTGCTCATCACTGTAGTTCACTCATTTTGACTGGTGCATATAATTTTTCATCACATGACTGCCTTCCAGATTTAGTGGAATTTCTGAGTCATGGAATATAAGAATCATCAGCTATATGAGATAATAGCAAAGTGTTTCCAAATTATTTGCATCACTTATGCTTCCACCAGTAATCCTCTGGCTCCATACTCTAACAGTTTATATTTTTAAGCTTTTTCATATTTTGTTAATCAAATGGATATAAAGGTACATATCATTGTGCCTTAGTTCACATTTTACTGATCCCCAGTGAAGTTAGTTATGTCATCATCTGTTTACTGGTCATAGATATTCCTTCTATTAAATTGATATTACTATATTTGCTTATTTTTAATGGTTCATACAAGAATTGTGGTCAATGCAATTTTTTTTTCTAGGAAAGAATATTTCTGAAGGACTTACACTCATTGTTCTACTTATTTTTTCCTGGCTTCTGATAGAACTTTCTACTCTGTAAACAAGCCATGTTGGTCTAAACATTTTTATACATTCTCTCTGCTCTTTCCCTCGTTTCAAATCTTTCTCAAGAGCCAGTTCAACAACACCTTAGTTATGAAGATCCTGCACATAGACACAGAGGGCACATATCGTCCTTTGTACCCAGTCTTACCCTGGTCCCTCATTAGTCAAAGCACTACATACTGTGCATCATCAACTTCTTTCATGAGTGAATCTCTCTGCTAGGCTGCCTTATGACTCTTTATCTCAAGGGCCTAGAGTGGTGACAAGATGGTGATGAATGATCTTGGGGAGCCAAATGCCAATATGATACAAAATACAGTGTTTTAGGAACATTTTGAGATCTAGCTAGAGGATTATGTGCAGATCTAAGAGCATATGATTAACATATGGCAGAATTAGGAAAAAAGTCCAGGTTTTATAATTTTCAAGCCCAATAATTTTTTTCTTTTTAATTGGCCATTTTATTGGCCCAGCTCCCTTCCCATACTCAGATTCTTTCTCCTTTCTTCTCTTTTCTCTCTCTCTCTCTCTCTTTCTCTCTTTCTCTCTCTCTCTCTCTCTCTCTCTCTCCACACAGATGTCTCCATCAGAGGAGCTGTGGTTTTCCTCTCTCCACACCTCCTTCCACAGGACTCCATAGGTTCAGTGGGTGAGGAAGAGGAGCAAAGGTTCTTGCTTGGTCCTCTGATCTCTACCCAGCACTATGTCACTAGCACCACAGAGGTAGAGGCTGTTGTCTGCAGGATGGGCATGCATCACAATCAGAGTTGAGAATGTTAGATTTGGATGGCTGATGGGAAACTTGGCCTCAGTAAAACCTTGTTCGTATGTGATGGAGGAGCCCATATTGGAAGTCGCCATCAGTATGAAGCCCTGTTTGGGGAACTGACGATACCAAAATACAGTTGAGGCCTGAAGATCTATAAAATGGCACTGGATCTTCATAGGGGCTCCACTGGTACAGATGGCCCTGCTTGGATGTTGAGAGATGAGAGCACCAAGTCCGGATCCTGCTGAAACAGAGGTCAGAGAGATGAAGGAGACCAGCAGGAACAGCCCTATGTGACCTCAGGCAGGGAATTCATGGCCTAGATCCCTCACCTTTCTTCTAGCTCTCTGAATCCTGTTAGTCTTATAAAATCTTTCTGTCAGACTTCTTGGATCATAAACCCCCAACATATCCCCAATCTTCTTTGACTGGTGACTTATCACTTTACTGTTTCCATTCCACAGTGGATGTCCCCTCTCATTATGATCAGCACAAAAAATCCACAATCTCTGCCCACCACTTCACTCAGGACAACACCTACACACACTTATCCAAGCTACTCAGATAATAAGGCTCATACTGGGCCCCAGAAGTAGCAGAAGCAGTAGCATCTTCAGGTGCAGGCCTCACACCACAGGGCTCTCAAGAGAGGTGTGACCAGCTTTTTATCTTCCTTCTTCCTTTCTACACCCCTAGAATGGATGTTACATAATCCCAAAATGCTCTCTTTTGCCCCCTGGTGGTGACCTGTGTCAATGATACATGAACCCATGCTCTTTCTCCTTATCAGAGAACCATATACACACTGCTGAAAGGGTGTTGGAAATGTTTTCATTCGACTCTTAATTTTATAGAAGATACACTAAGACCTATGTCATTTAAAGGACCTAAATGAGTATTTTAGACTTATATAAGAAAAGGGGTGTATGTTTGTATCATAAAGGCAGTATGGTCAGTTCTTTACTTCTGTATCATATTCTCAGTGACTAATGTAAGTCCTGACAGTTGGTTTTTCTTCTTTATAATACAAATACCTGCCAAGACTTGGATTGCTGAAGCATCCACTTCAAATTTGGCTATCTTGAGTAAACACATGGCCAGACACAGGGGCTAGATAAAGAGCCAGGCAACAGGCAGCTTCTCCCTTCCTCTAGCCCCCCAGCCCCAGCCTCTTGGTTGATTTCAATAACTGACCACTTTGAGCTTCCTGCACCTTAAATTCCTACTCTTACGTTTAAATTCAATAATAGTGATCCCATGAAATACTAGGCCCAACTCTCTACTCCCATCAAAGCTGAGCCTCTGACCCATGTTGCTGAGTCAATAAACCTGTGTCTTTTCAATGTTTCCTGAGGGTTCTTGCTGAGGATGTCTTGCAATCATAATAAGAACCAGAATAATACCAGCCATAATATTGGTTATCGGGAGGCTGAGCCCAGTGCACTAAGACAATTCATGCTTGTTTATCTTTTAGTGTATACTCTTGTGTTTGGCTTCTTTTGCTCAACATTATGTTAATGAGATTAATCCATCTATGTTTTTAAAAATAATATTTAAATTTTTGTTATATTTTGTTCTATTGGATAAATATAACACTGATGCTTTATTGCATTATTAATGGACATTTGAGTGCTTTGCAGTTTGAGGTCATGGTGAATAAAAGCTGTTGGGATGGTATGTACTTCTCTGTTTCCTCAGAATCCTGAATTATTTCTTGACTTAGTTAATATACAATTACAGATTAGCTTTCTGACTTGTCTAATTTACTACTGATTACTTTCAGGATATTTCTGAATTTAGAAATTACATTTCTTATACCTAAAACACATTATCACTCTTTGATTATATTTTTATAATTATATTTCTAATTAATAGATGTGATGGCTTTTCATAACTTATTATGGAAATATTTAGTGATATTTTAACTTTTTTGACTTTTATTTACTACAACAACTCTTACAGCTTGTCATGGGAATGAAAACTATTGGGAAATTTCACAGCTAAAGAGTGATTTTTAGTATCAGGAAAAAGTAAATGATTAAGATACTATAATAGACTGCACAAATCTTAAGGGCACAGACAAGAATTTTACAGTGGACATTTTAAAATCAAGTAAGGTTTGACCTAGTTGGTATTGCTCAGGTGGTTGAGCACCATCCCAGACACCAAAATGTCCCTGGTTTGATTTCTGGTCAGAACACATGCCCCTAGGTTTTGGGTTCAATCCCCTGTTGAGGCACATGCCATAGGCAAACGTTTGATATCTCTCTCTCTCTCTCTCCATAATACAAATAAATAGATGGTAAATAGATAGATGATAGATAGATGTAGTTTTTAAAGCCAACCTAGTGGATCACTAAAGTATCATGCCATTCCACATAGAATTGTGATGGCAGCAGCTGCTTTGAGTGGCTGGTTGAAGTGGAAGAAAGTGGGCAAGGCTAGGTATTGGACACTGTGCCACCTGGCAGTGAAGCAGGGCTCAGACACATTTGTGCACAGAGGGGAGGTGGCCATGCTCCACTGTGTCTGCACTGCTGGCACAGAGATACACAGCTGTCTGGATCTTTTGGGTGGATGTCACAGTGAGGGGAAAGAATGCCTTCTTCTCCCGAGAGGCGTGGTAGCCCTCAGCCAGGTCTCCCTGCTGAACATCCTTTACAACTGCTGAGTAGTATAGATCAGTCCCAGCCCTTGCCCTGGGTTCTGTCGATACCAGTACATGGAGTCATGATTGAAATTCTGTTCACAGTCCAAGATCACATCTCGTCCTTCCTCTCTGAGCAGGTATTTTGGGGTCTGAGTGATGCCACTACACACTGTGCCTATGGAAAAAAGAGGAAAATTTGGGAAACAAAGCTCAACAGGGTGCCTCGACTGCTGTTATGAGGGAAAGACTTAGATCTGGAGCTTGGCACCTTCCAGACAGGAATTTGCTCCCTGAACCCCAGGCTCACCTGTTCCCAGGAGACAAAGGGCCATGCAGTACAGCATCTGGTTGCCCATGGTGGGAAGAGGGTTCACTTGAGCTCCAACCACTTGCAGGAAGAAAAATGAGGCAAGGAACTTAGCTCTGGGGATTCCCTGACTCTGTGTGCAGAATTTGCCAGAAGGCTAGAATGGATAGTGAGAAGGGGTCCTGGAGATATCCAGGGCAGGCTTCCTAATTTTTCAGATGAGGAGACAGAATGGAGACCTGAATTACTTGCACCCCATTCCCTCTAGAGCCTTTCTCTCTAACATCTGATTCTATCTGGCCTGAGTGGGCTGGCCCCCAGCAGAGTTTCACTCCGATTGGCTGGCTGATGATTCCTTCCTAGTTGTGGTAGAGTTTGATCACTACAAAGAATCCCATTGCTCCATGAATATTGTTCTGCTCTAGATCCATGCTGCATTCCCACCAAAGTACCCTTTCATTTGGGATTCTTCTCTCTGGTTGGTTTTACTATTGTCATTTTTATTCTCTCAGAAGTTACCGTTTCTCTTCAATGCCCTAACTAACTTCCATGTGAGTGCTCATTGGGTATCTTTTAATGGATTCTTCATTTCTTAGATAAGTTTGCTGCTTTCATATCTTTTTGTTTCTCCTTGTTTTAGAGATTTCTGTTCATAGTTTTTGAACTTCTGGCTTAGGTTGATTATCTTATCTTCAGTGGCTTGCTTGCATGTATTTGTTTGGAGTGGAGGCTTTAATTTTTCTTTTGACACATGATTGTTTTCTGGGGAAACAGTGGAAGGTGAGTTTTTTTCTCTTTCCTATGGATGTTATGTTCCTTTTGTTCATTTTCATAATGTTGAGGTGTTTACAATAAACCCAGCTTAATAAGATCCTTCTCCATTTGTCCTGGCAAATTCTGGTTGCTTCAGTAAATTTTGTTTTCGTGGAGGGCAGGAGGAAGGTGTCCCTCTTATTTCATGATTCTCTTGTTTTGCAGGAATCTAAACTTTCCCTTTTTTTCCCCTTTCTTTTGTTCACTATCCAGTGGCCAGAGAACCTTTCTTTCTTCCCTTTTGACTTTTTTTTTCTCCCTCAGAAACTTAATATTCAGATGACCTTCTTTTAAACCCGTGCCTGGCACTTTAAATGCAGTGAGCTTAGCCCCTCCTCTCTCCTGTTAAGCTCAGGTCTGATTGGCAGGGGTGTTCTTGGGGTCTCTGTAACCCTCCTTAGTGTAGTCATTGCCCCTCTCTGTGCCCCTTGGCAGAGAGGGGAAGGATCACAGTGTGAAATAATTTCAGGAAACACAGCCAAATACCCTGGTTTGTACCCATTCCTGGTGAGGGTGCACTTCTTTGGTATGTATGTCCTTGAAATGACTTTACATTCATCTGCCTTTTGATTTTCTGAAATTGTTTCACCAAAGCAAATGAAAAGAAACACTATTCTCTGTGTGCCCAACATTTGTTGAGTGATGAGATTTAAAAATATATTCAATGAGATAACAAAGAGTTTAGATAATAGGTTTCTAATGACTTACCTTCTAAATTTCAGGCAAATGTATTCAATTCTATTTTCACCATCTCTGGGACAGCCTTCAGCTGGAGATTTAAGTCCCAGCATCCACACATAGCTACCCAGGCATTAGGCAATAAAACCAGGATGATTCCAGAATCAGAGGCTGGTTTAAAAGCTCAGTCCTTTGAGTCCTACAAACCTGGGTTTATTTCCTCCCTCCTCTTTCCCCTTCCCTTTCCCTTCTCCCTCTCCTCTCCCTTTCCCCCTCTCCCTCTGCTTCTCTCTCTCCCTTCCTTCCCTGTCACCTTCTCTCCCTCCCCCTCCTCTCTTCTCCCCTCCTTCTCTCCCTCCCTTCCTCTTCCCCCTCTCCCTCTTCTTCTCTCCCAGTTTGAGAAAGACAACAACCCTGGAACCATGTTTTCTCATATTAAAAATGAAGACCATATTTCCTTTGCTTGATTATCTTGCTTTTTCACTAAAATTCAATATTTAAAGCATGCAACAGAGAACTTGAAATAGAATATGAAATGAAGAAAGTAGAACTGTTAGTCAATAAATATTTAATCTGACAAATTATGTCACCTT
>PVJN01027378.1:0-28151 GCA_004026805.1 Lasiurus borealis
TCTTTAATTGCTAACAATTTCTTGGGTTTCCCATTTGTTTTTTAAGCTGTCAAGTTTCTTCAAATCTCTTTTCAAATGACACACTGCATTACAAATGATGGCACTTAACCAATGTGGCATTTCCATATTTACACCAACAAAAGAAATTTACAAGACATAATAGCATACAATCTTGACGTTTAGTAATAGCAATAAAACATGAAGGGCATCCATTTTATTTTTTTTTCTGTACAAACTATCAGAACATAACTTTATTCACATTAAAAAAATCATCTTTAATTTGATTTGACCTACACATCCCCATCTCATTTCACCCATTTCTCAAATCTCTCATCACATCGCCCACACCTTCACCAGACTACGGAATCTACAAGTAATTAGATCTAACACCTAAATAGAGCTTAGAAAGTTCTCTCTCTCTCAAAGGTTTCCTCACTTCCCTGATAATTCCTCAAAAAAAGAAAATAAATGCTCTTCACTCATTCCTTCCATGTCACTTTCACATTTCATCAGCACATCAGCACAATAGACTTTTCATTTCAATCCAAACAAGGCTAGAAAGAAAGAGTTCCTCTCTGAGCATCTTGATGCTACACCCACGAGTCTGGGGACCCTGGGTACTGTTCTGCTCTATAAGAAGGTCGTTTAGTGGAATAAAAGTCTACATAGTTTGTGGTCGATTTCAGTCCATATTGTGTTGAATA
Organism: Lasiurus borealis; assembly: GCA_004026805.1. Taxonomy (NCBI): domain Eukaryota; kingdom Metazoa; phylum Chordata; class Mammalia; order Chiroptera; family Vespertilionidae; genus Lasiurus; species Lasiurus borealis. The sequence continues at coordinate 705 of PVJN01027378.1, forward strand.
ATCAGTAGAAGCTGGAAAGTGAACTCGATCATCAAAATAAGGATCTTCATAGCTATGAGGAGACTGCAAATACAATCTGTATGCATCAAAGTTCTTTCTGTGGGAGTCATCTTGACTATAATACAGTTGTTGATGCTGTTGACAAAATGAAAAAGCAAATAAATCAAAGCAATATTTGGAAATACATGTTTAAGGAAAATTAATGTGTGCTTCCTGCTTTGTATTTTGAAAGCAATATTTAGTATTTGTGAGCTTAAGATTCAAAGTTGTCTCTGGTACACACTGTATGTTTACTAATGGACCTGAAGGATTTGAACAACCCTGACAGTTGGGCTTGCAGTCTGCTCAAGTCCCGTCGCAAGGCCTCTACAAGCTGATGTCTCAGAAGAGCCCAAGATAGTCCCAGGCTACCTCCCTTTGCAGAGGCGCAGTTTGTGTTCCGCTGTGGAGGGCCTATTACCTGGACTTGCCCAGCCAATGGGTGGCCTGATTATTGCTCTGATACAGGGGACCCATTAACACACGATGAATTTAGTTGGAGGGTGGATTTTTTGGCCTCAGATAGTTGTACAACTGTAGAACCTTCTTTTAATTTAAAACATGTACTTTAGAGATGAATACTTAGTCCATCCCTCAATTTTAGAGAAATGTGTAGTTACACTTTAAAAACCCTTCTATACTGCTAAAAGAATAAGCAATCTCCAGGCAGGAGAGCAGTAAAGTTACAAGAGCTACGTGAACAAATCTGATGCTAAAGGAAAGACTTCCCTAGGCCAGGGCTAATGAAGCAGACTAGGAAAAAGCAAGGTGAACACATGTGCATCCACACAGGGCAATTCCCGTTTCTTTTGGTGTTATCACTGATCTCACATTACTTTTTTCAAAGGTGTTTGGAGAAAAACTGTCATGTCTTTCTTATGCCTGTCTGTCCTTTGACCATGCCCAAATCCCCCTCTCCCCCCCGTTAATAAGATGTAACAATTTACCAGACAGATTATCAATTCATATTCTGCAACTAAATGCAGTTCAACATTATATGGAATTCAAAGCTAAATTCTCTTTTTAACTTAAGAGTTCTGATTCTGAGGCTATTTCTCTTGACTAAAAAACTATAGTAATTTAGGAAGTCCTTTTCCTCCATCCCCAGAGAAAAGATACTGAAATGGAAGGAGGTCTTGGAGAACCCTCATCTGAAATACAGGGTGCAGGCTGCTTGGGGAACCCCAACTGCTCAGGTGCTAGTGGAAGGTAGGAGGAGAGACCAGATGACCCAGGTGAATGGCATGAGGAAGAACCCAAATGAATTTCAGGCTCCCTGTGAAAGCAGAGACTGAACATGACAACCATGCACCTCAGTGTGATGGAGAATGGGGCCCCCTGCAGCAGGGCGGAGTCCACCTTCACTTCTGAGACTAACAGAGTCCTGGCCACGAACCCGAGTGTTTTCAAACCCTGGAAGCCTCGTGGGAAAGGAGTCGTGGAGATGGAGAATGATGTGCACAAAAAAGAACAATGAGATGAGAGAATGAAGTGTGCTTACCAACCTTCCCCCACCCAGAGGATGGGAGGGCTTTTAGAGATGAAAGGGAAAATAAAAGTGGGAAGAGGAAATTGTTGGGCAAAGAGTATCAGTCAAAAGCTTCCCAGCAGATTCCCATCAGTGGCACGGTGGTCTCAGCAGCACCAATACGGATATTCAAGACATGAGGCTACTGTGCAAGTGATTTGCTTAAACTGTGATGAGCTTCCGAGGAGTGGAGATCCCCAGAGAGAGCTCCCCAGGCCCTGCCGTGCTGGCCCAGCTCTGGTAAGTCAACGGCGCGGCCCCCTTACTGTGTTGATCCCTGCTAATCGGCCTTCTGTAAAATTGATATTGCAAATTCACCTGTAGCCGTCTATTTTGTTCTCTTGCTGGTGAGGAATAGGAACTGATGTAAATTGGTGAAGGTTTGCTGGAGCCTGTAAGAAAATATTTTATGAAATTAAAACTAGTGCTCATTACTCTAGTCATAAGGCTGCGTGGGCTCCCTGCAGTGGGGCTGGTGTGTCCCTGACAAGGCTGCCTCCCCGGGGCCAGCACATGCTGCGACAGTGGGCTCCTGGGTTTGGCCTGGCTGCTGTTACCCTGGGGCAGCTAGGGACCCATGGATAGGCTGTGTGTGCTTTAACAAAAATCAATGGGTCTGATGGGGGAAGGGAAACATTAGAACAAGCTCCATGCCTTCAGAACAGCTTTGACTCAAAACCCCAGGACTTGGAAAGAGCAGGCAGAGCATGTTCTAAGCGGTCTGATTACATGAAGGCATATACTGGGGTTTGCCACATTTGAGCACATTTTAAATTAAAAAAAAAAAAAACACACAAAAAACCTGGCAATCAGACAGTTGTCTTTTAAGAGTCCACAGTAGACTCTGATGCCAATGATGTCACAGGTTACTCTTCTATTATTGCTAAGGCTAGCAAAAGATTTTGTTGTTTTTTTTTAATGAGGGAAATGAAACATACTTGAGGTAAATTAGTTTATTGAAGCAAGCAAAGAAGATACAGAAGGGTGCGCATGCTATGGAGGCAATCTTTATAATAAAGCTGGCTGCTGCAAATCTGAAGTAGCAGCGCACTTCAGTTTGTATGTGCATTTCCTTTGCAAAGAGCTGGATGCTGGAAATGTAGCATCTGCAATTTTCTGGGCTATTAATTGCCATAGTAACAATAGTCGATTAGCAAACAGTCCTGTGAAATCACAATTTTAATGACAACAGCACAACAGAGACTGTTCCCCCAGCAGTTAGGTTGCCATCAGCTTTTATTTATTTCTTTTTAATAAACTGGTCTTCTGAGAAAAGAGGTTTTTTTTGTGTGTGTGTGTGTTGTTTTTTTTTGGTAGCTCATACTGTCTTTTTTGAACCCTCTAAAGTAGTTACAATATGCAGGATAGCCAAGCACTGGGACGATATGAAATCTTGGTAACCCTCTGGGCTGGCATCTTTTCAGTCAAGTACAGCTTTCCAAATAGGACATACAAATAGTAATACTAATAATTTTAATTTTTGTTATTCTTAAAAAAAAAATCACTCGGAGGAGAATCACATTATATACTGTTATTCATTCAAACTCTTTTCCATGAACATGTAAATGAGACTGCTCTCCATTCTCAGGCCAGTCTAGGACAGATGGCCCAGCACAGCGGCCTGGAGCTCAGGGTTCTGACGAGCTGGTGAGTAGGAAGGGGGCTGAACAAAGAGACTGTGTGGTGGGCAAGCCAGAACTCATGTCTCATCTGGGTGCAGTGCGCTTTTTAGCTGTGGTCACCAGACCACTACCTCAGCTTATTTAACTGAAAACGAGCAGAAAAGGCAACAGCCCCCAAAACAGGAAATGGAGAAACTGGAACACAGTTTGCTGTTGGGGGACTGACTCAGGGCAGGCATCTGTCCAGGCCACTGGCTGAGGGCCTGGAAACACACAGCTTCTCGAGGTACTCTATCACACACCCAACTGGCATCTTACCAGGGTACAGGCCTTTATGTGTGGCATCCCCTTGGCTATTGTAATACTGCATAGGTGGCTGGGTCCTATCGTATTCAGAGCGAGGGTCTCTGATTCCTAACAGTGCTGGTGAGGAGGAGGTGCTGCCGACTGAAGGGAGAAAGAAGCAAGAGGAGGAGGGAGGGAGAGAAAGGAGGAGAAAGAAATCAGACTGTCAGTGGCTCTGGAAAAACAAAGGTCAGTAATTAGAAGTGCTGTGCAGCTGGCGCTAAATATGAGCTCTTAGTAGTGCTGTGAGTGCACAGCAGTCAGCCCTAAGCCACCGGAAAGCGACCTCAGGCCGGCCACTGTGCAGTGCTGTCAATGCCCGAGGAGCTGAGCTGCGACTGCCCAGTCACGCAGGACCCCAGCAGAGGCCGCGATGACTCCATCAGGCCTTTGAAACTGGGTGAGAACTGGACCAGCCAGCCATGCAAGAGTTACGTTTGCCATGTATAAGCCCAGCTCAGCTCAGCTGCATGTAAAACAACCATCTATTATCCTTTATGTGTAGCTCTTCAGTAAATGTTTTGATTTCTAATTATTTCAAAAATACCTATATCTCTAAATGTGTTTGAATAAGAGTGCAAGACCATAAAATTTATCATTCTTCTTATGGTGATTGGCTCCCAGGGAAACTGTAAACTCAGTAAGCCCAGCTATCAAGAAGCTCACGGTGGGCCAAACGTTTTAATAGAATATCTACCCACGGGTCTCCTTTTGGACACTTTTGTACAAAAGGACAGCATTGCTTATCTTTTTCCTCTCTCTCAGTAAGAAATCATCTTGCTTGCGCCGAAGTTAATTATAGATGAGTCACTCATTCACCTGCTGGACCTGAAAGCAGTGGTGCCTGGACCTGGCACTAGCAGTTCTACTGCGTTGATGCTTTCAGAATAAGACCGCCATTCACAGTGTCCCTTTAAAAGTCACTTCACTTCGTGGTTGCTCTGTGTTACACAAAAGTGAGCACTCCTGGGCAGTGTCCCTGTGCTGCTCCCCATGCTCACTTTCTAGAAGGGGCTAGAACAGATAGCACACCCACCTGCCTCCACAATGACATTAGCGATGTGCCCACAAGCAGATACTACACCAGCTGAGGGATGAGTGACAAGTCCTTAGCTGAACAGGACCCAGAAAGGTATCTAGGAACTTGGATGGGGGCTTGCCAACGCTGTCTAGTGTTGCAGAGATCCCCAAAACAAGTACATTGGTTAGTAACTCGTCTTCATCTATTGGAAATTACCCTTTTGCCTGTACATATGCCTTCTATTAAGCAGCCCAATCTCTTTCCCTTGCACCCCCTTTTCTAAGCCCTGAAGTAATTCTCAGAATTTTTATAAAGAAGACAGCCTCAGGCCACACCTGGGAGCTCAGCATGGATGTCAAAAACCAAGCATGGGTCTCTCTGAAGACAACTTATATTTTAAAAACTAAGATGTAAATATACACCATATACAGTAGTCACAGATAATTTAAAACAATTCCCAATATGAGTAGAGACGTCCATTTATATGACAAGAATCACTGGTCATATATTAGTCTTTTTGGACACACATGTCCAGATGAGAATACTGCCTGTAGTGACAGAACACAACTAATCATATTGATATGTCTGAGTGAGAGACTTATAGTCAAATAAGATATTATTTTTCCTGTTTCATATAGGTAAGAACTAAATTTATAAGACTGACTTGGCTTGGTAATAATATTCTGTCCTTACATGTAAGAAAACATTAGTCTGAGTCTCAAATCATTCTTTTTACTCAAACACAACCAATGAGCATATAGCAAATCAAAGGGACTTCCTGTAAATGCACCTAGAGGGCTTGTTCCCATTAGTCCTGATACTGAGGGACTGAACGCAGCAGGGGATGGAGGGTCAACTGTGAGGAAGGCAGAGGAGACCACAGCTCTCCCAGGTGGTGGGTGTCAAGATCTTGTCTAAAGGACCCTGTTTAAGAAATTTCACCCAGAAAACTCAAGATCACTTCGGAAGAGATTCCAAATTGATGACGAGCAGGTAGGCAGGGCAACCATTTTCAGGCACCAACTTGGGGTTCTCAAACTGTGTTTTTCCACTTTCCTGTACCTGCACCCCCAGGTCAGCCTGTCAAATGCAGATTGCTGAGCCCCTTCATGAACCAGTGAAGCTTGGGGGAGGGAAAGGACTGGGACCCTGGGATACTTTTATGCATTGCAGTTGGAGTAAACTTGCATAAACTTTAAAAATGAAAGGATTGGAAAGTGGGTTTGTTGCTCACAGTCTCATGTAATTCCCAAAGAAGGCTGGAAGAACAAAGTGTTGGAATATGACTGGCTTAACCAGCTATGCACATTCTTCTCTGGTTGAGATATAATGTTCTCTCACCAAGGAGGGAGTTTACTGACTAACCTGACTGAATGATGGGTGACATCTGTTGGTTGGTGGTAGACAAGGAAGGGTGTGACTTGAATCGGTCTCGCTCTAACGTTGACACAGGTGTAATAAAATGGTTCTGATTCCACCCATCCTGTGGAGTCAAAGCAGAAAAAGAAATCTCTCAAAATGAATAATGACATTTCATTACAATAAATGATTATAAATGTGCACTCTGATGAATGCTAATTATGCCAAAGCTATTCCTGTAAGTTACCTTTTTATAAATGCTCCGGAGGTCCCGATATTGCCATAATGTATTCAAGACCTGAGCTGCTGCCTTTACCACTTTCAGAGATGATCTGGGGAGAGAGTGTGGATGTTAATGAGTGTGGATGGCACAGCCTCAGGCTGCACCTGAAGCGATTCAGGCTATAAACCAGTAGCCAAGAGGCCATCTCTTCAAGAATCAGACAGAGGGAACAGAAGACGCTGCTAGAAACCACCACCAGAGTCAGGTACACCTGGGAGTTGGTTAGGCTCAGGGGTGGCAAGGACCAAAGCGAAGCTCCCAGGCAGTCAGAAACTAAGGTTGGTGGAGTCTGTGACCTCTAAGTTGAGGGCATCTCTCAGCCTCCCCATGGGGCATCCCCAGTATCCCCCACATCTACTAAGGGGCTAATCTCTTTGGGGCTTTAGGATTAATGTGACCTTGACTATACACCCTGAGTGCCTGAGGAACCTCTCAAGTTAATTTAATGTCTCTCCCCCTCCATTATTAGGCTTTGATAAAACACCTTCACTGACTTATCATTTACCCCACAAAGGTTTACATGTATGTATGTGCTCCAAAGTTTGATTCAGAAAATATGGCCCGCTATCATATCCCCTCTCTGAAGACATTGTGCTGACCCCAGGCGTTGTGTGAGCACTGCTCCCAGGTGCCGCATTTCACTGGGGGGCTGTGTCTGTAAATCGGTGGTCGCCAGTAAGAGAAGAGGCAAGTGCAGCTTCCTGCCTCAGGGAAGGTCTTCAGATATCCACACCAGGGGTAGAACAATGCTGAGGCGTGAGGATGAATTCTTCAGGATTCATTTTAACATTAAAAACTGACTTTGAATGTATACCACGGATCTAAAATCTGATGGCTGCTTTCACTCCTTCCCAATTACACTCTCACAAAGTGGGGGGAAAAGAGAGGCGAGCAGGCTACAAGCTGTCTCCACCCCCAACAACAGGATATGTTGCTGTTACAGAGGCTGAGGTCCCCAGCAAGGGCAGAGTATAGGAAAACTCAGGGCTTTCACTTGTCTTCCTCCATCCCTCCTCCCACCAGACTCACTCTGCTCAGTGTTCCTGACAAGTCAAGGGCAGAACCAGGTCAAACCAATCCACTCAAAGCCTTTCTATATTTTATGTTTTCAAAATGGACCAGAACAAGGAGATACTTCAAAGAAATGAACAGATGAAATTTCCGACACCTCGATGGCCTCAAAGGGTCTTCACCTCCCCCCAACCCGGACAATCCTACTCTCAGTGAGTCCTGACATTCCTGTTGTTATTCACCTCCCTGTCTTTAAATGTTAGCAGCAGGGCATAGCCAGGAAGGCAGACCTATGCCTGGCTCATACCCACAACACTCAACAAAGCAGGAGCCTGCCAGGTACACACCTTGACACAATGGCCAGGCTAGGTATTTTTAGAGACAAATTCTATGAGCAGAAACTTGACTCTCAAGAAAAACAAGGAAGTTTCTCTGCTTCCCTTTGCAGCCCAACTTCTAGAAAGAGTTATGTATTCTCATCTCTAATTTATCTTCTCCCACCTTCTCTTAATCAGGCAAGTCTTGTCCCTTTTCCTACCCGATGGAGCAGGAGCATGTGACATGTGCTCACCTCTGAAGCAGCTCCTTCACTTGGCTTCTGGGATTCCACATGCCCTTGGTTTTCTTCTGAATGAGCCCATTTGCTGGCTCCTCATCTCTGTGACCTCTAACTAGGAGGGACATCAGCCCGTGAGCCTCTTTTTCTTCTCGGTCTACGTTTACTTCTTTATTGATTTCAGCCACTTCTCTAAACATGCTATTTATACACTGATGACTCCCAAATTTACATTTGTAGCCTGGAACTCTAAGATGAACTCAATTCAAGCATATTTTCCTGCTGACCAGATATTCAGGTGGAGTCCAAAACAAACTCCCTCCCTTCCCTAAAACCTGCTCCTCTCCCCAGACTTCCCCATGCTGCTAAGTGGCAATTCCATCCCATCTTTGGCCAAAGACCTTGGAGTCATCCTTTGACATTCACCTCCTCTCGTGCCGCTCATGCAGCCCTTCAGTAAACCCTACTGATGCTACCTCCATCCATGAAGAACCAACCACTATTTCACCACCCCGAGTGCTGCCCCACGAGTCTCCTCTTGGGGGGAGGGTCTGTCATTATGATCCTTTCTAGGGATGTCAGGTTGTATCCTTCCTCTGCTGAACACTCTCCAACAGCTTCCGGTTTTACTCAGGATAAAAGTCATAGTCCTTAGCTTCCCCACAAAGTCCTTTACTTCTGGTCCTTTCCCTTTTCCTCTTGACTGGCTCTGTTCCAGTCCCACTGGCTTCCTGCTGCTCATCACACCCGAGGCACTCCTCCCTCCATCTCAGGGTCCTTCCACTTATGCCCTCTGCCCTAACCCACTACCCTCAGGCACTGTCCCCCTGAAGCCTGCCTTGACCACCCTGTCTATAATTGTGATCCCCTACCCCAAGTGTGTTTCTCACTCAACTGATACCTCGTCTAGCTCTAACTCACCCCAGGGACGCAAGCTACCCAAGGGGAGAGGCTGTTATGTGATCCACTCACCACATGTAGCATAAGGCAGGTGAATGAAGAAGGAAAGGTAAGGATATGTTTGGAAGACAACTTGATTTGATCTAGGATTTTCTGAATCTCTTACTTTGGTGAAAAAAGATTAGATTGGGTAATAATTTTTTTTTTTTTAAGATACCAGGTTTTGGTATTGGTTCAGGATTTCCCCAGCTTCTTTGTATGTTTTTCACAGATGAAGGCTAATTATATATATGTAATTTCAGGAGATGGGGAGAGAGGGACAGAAACATCAATGATGAGAGAGAATCATTAATCGGCTACCTCCAGCATCCCTGCCCCCACACCCCAACCCTGCCAGGAATCGAGACTGCAACCAGTGCATCTGCCCTGACCAGGAGCCGAACTGCGACCTCCTGGTTCATAGGTTGATGCTCAACCACTGAGCCACACTGGCTGGGCTAACAACATTTTAAGAGCAGGGGAGGAACCTGGACTGGGAGTTAACAAATGGACCTTAGCTTTACCTATGACATTTTATTTCCTTTAAAATAAAAATGACTGGGTGCTTTTATTACTAACCAGAGGCTTAGTGCATGGAAATTCATGCACTGGGGGAAAGGGGTGTCCCCTCAGTCCAGTCTTCCCCCTCTCACAGACTGAGAACCCTCAAGGGCAGGAGGCGACCAGGCAATAAGAGGAAGGCAACACCCCATCACACCTTTGCTGCTGCCACTGCCGGCAGTGCAAGCCTTAGCCAGCCCTGGTTACCTGAGCCTCAGGTGGTTGGACAGCCATCACCCAAGGCTTGCCTGCACCTCAGGCCGGCCATGTGCCTGCCCTAGCAGGGCTGAGGGGACTGGGTGCCACCATCTTAAGGCTGTGGGCACTGCTATCTTTGAGGGTGGGGCAGTCAATTAGCATATTCCCTCCTTATTGACTGCGAAAGCTGCCATCTTTGTGATGGTGTGAGGATCAATTAACATATTCCCTCTCTGTATTATATAGGATGGAATAAAGATTTATTAAAAAAGGACTGAAAGGAAATACGGTTAATGTTGATAGGTATAGTTTCTGAGGGATGAGAATATACTTTGTAACATAATTCTTACATCTTAGAAAATTCTTCATAAGTAAAAACTAAAAGATCAGACAAGGCAGAATGTTATAACACTGTCATTCAGTCAATTAATAAGTATTTCCTGAGCACCTGTTAGAGGCCAGGCTTTGCTGATGCGGAGGATACAACAGTGAACAAAAGGACCAAGTCCCTGCTGCAGGGGGAGCAGAAGCCAGAGAAAGCCATAAATAACATAGTGCGAGTCAGTGCTGTGAGAAGAGAGCAGGTGAAGGGAGGGAGAGGGAGACCAGGGCCATTTTACTTCAAGTGGCTGCTGTGCTATTGTGCTGTGAAAGCAGCCCCACTTCCCATTTCCTTGAAGGAGACTCTGATTTGATAGTAACCCCAATTCATAGTTCTGCTATAGCTCCATGGCAAAAACTTTCTATTTTTGATACTGATTCTCTAAAACTTGTTTTTGTTGCTTTGTCAATTAGGTGTCACCCAAAAGCAAAGAGAAAGTAGGAGACAAGCCCAGGGCACAGGCTGAGGCCACCCAGCAGGTCTCTGTGCAGAATGGTGAGTTTAATAGACTCACGGCACCTGCAGAGGAGTCAACCCTCAACAGAGGATTCAAGAAGATGCTTCTGAAGAACAGGCCTGAAGCAGAGAGGAAGGAGCAAGAGAAATAGTGCCCCAGATCTTTCTCATTATGCATTTCTGATTTTTCCAGGGTTGGCACAACCAAGTGTAGAGGTGTTATAAAAAAGACCAGAAAAAGGACTGCAAACCCGCTGTAAAATATGCACAAAAAGCCCTGGTTGGTGTGGCTCGGTGATTAAGTATTGGCTAGTGCACCAAAGACTTTGATTTGATTCCAGTTAAGGACACATACCTGGGTTGCAGGTTCAATCCCTGGCCCTGGTTGGGATGCATGTGGGAGGCAACCAATTAGTATGTCTTAACTCCCTTCCCCACCTCTCTTGCACTCCCTTCCACTCTCCCTAAAAATCAACGGAAAAAACATCCTCGGAGAGGATTTAAAAATATGCAGAAATAAACACATCCTTTCCAATAGGAAGCATATCCTGGACAAAGGCCCTTATCACAGGACAATCCCAGGAGTGAGGCTTGTGACCTCATCTCCCTGCAGTAGACTTGCCTGTCTCCTCTGCCCTTGGTTATGTTCACCAGCTTTTCAATGCCCCCAGAGTCGGCCAGGGCTTTGGCATTCTCCATGTTTTTGCTGGTGACCTCATGCAGAGCACAGCAGATGGCCGCCATGGTCTCATCAGACAGCACACTGGGGCCTGAACCTCCAGGGAGCCGGTTGACCAGGTCTCGCATGGCGTATTTACCTGCCAAATGCAAAAGATTTCATTCTACTTTCAGAAGGTGCAAGGTTTTTGTTATTGTTCTTTAAAGATGGTGGCTGGATAGCCTCATAAAAACAAAACACCAAGAAAGGAGGTAACAGGGGGATTGCCGTAAAGGGTAAAAGGACAGACCTAAGGGGAAGTTAACATGTATTGCAATGGCACGTGAAGAAATGATTTAATAAAACATTACTATAAATCGCTGAAAGAAAATGTAAGTCAGTAGATAAAACTGGACACACCAATCATGTTGCTTTAGTTCAACCATTTTCAGTTAAGCAATAAAGAAATTATGATAGTAAATTTTATTCTTGACTCAATTCTCATGTGTCAAAAATACCTCAGCTTCCTTACCTGGACAAAGTAGGACCCCCAAACCAGGGTCTTCATTACATTCCCTGGATCTCACCACTTGAACCACGTACAATTCCACATTTTTATCAAGTTGCGAGTACATACCAGCTGTTGACATCAGTAGTGATATCAACGTGTTCCTTTCTTTTAAAGAAGATACAAGATAATTATGGGTCTATTATCTCCCTGGAGCAACTCACCAATACTAAAGTTCTTGATAAGACAGGCTGGGGAGTCCACTAGCTTCTGAGGTATTTAAGAAACTCAATTTCTGGTGCTCTTCTCCAAAAAGAGATTCTCTCTTGCTTTCCCAATTTCAATTACCAAGTGACAAACTGGAATAATTGCACTATAAACAAAAGAAATTAACTGAAGCCCAAGTAAATATTTTCTTAGTGGATATTAAGAGCTTTGGTGAAGGACATATTTGTATACGCTGGTGAGCAGCAGACAGGCCCTGAGCACACACTGCATGCCTTAAGGCGAGTCACGGTGCACACTGTTGCGCAGAGCAGAAAAGCTGCGATGACACTGTAAGCCGGAAGATAGATGTGGTTTTTAAGAACAGATGGTAAGTTAGCACTAGTGATTTTGAATACTCATGAACAACCGAAAGGTCCATGACGTGTAATTTGTCATTCTGCTAAGATACCACATTAAACAAATTGTACTCCTGACTCTTGGGATAAAGCGAGCAGGGATGGGGAACATTCGGACTGCAAAATCATTTCTGGCCCTGCCAAGGCATTAGGGGTGAGTTAATTAAATGTTTGACCTAACGCTAATTTTTAAGTTCATAATTTTGTGTGGCCTGCAAATGATGTTATAAACAGCCAGGTGGCCCCTGACAGGAAAAGGGTTCCTCACCTCCTGCAGCTCTACACAGCTGGGCTGGTTGGACTCAGATGAGTATGCAGGTGACAAAACTTTAGTTGTAAAAATGTCTCTGAAGAGAAAGTCTGCTGCTAGTGCTGGTGATGGATGCGAGGAGAGAATGGAGGGATCAGAGAAGGGGATGGTTCTTAGAAACAGAAGTGCTGGGCAACTTAAGAGTCCAGGAGGGACTAAGACTTCAAAGGAAGGAAGGAATCTCTATAGGGAAGCAAGAAAAAGTGGCTCATGAGCAAGTCCAGGAGTGCCAGGGGGTAAACAATGCTCATCAGTGGAGAGATAAAATGCTTATCAAAGTTTAAAAGGGACTTGGAACATTCAAAGACAGCACAGGACGCAGTGGGAGAGGCGGGGACTCAGTACAGAGCAGGCTCCTTTTCCAGGGCTTGGGCCTGCACTGCTGGCCCTGCAACTTTTGCTCTCCCGTGCCTCCTCCCTGTGGTAAATGACAGGCCATGGAGTTTATGTTGTCAACCCTTTATTTTTCAGCATTAAGAACTCCCAAACCACTTGTGTGTTTTAAAAGAAACTCAAATACAGATGTAACAAAATAACTTTAAAAACCTATTTGGGGACCCACAGGATTTCTCTTTAGGAAGTGTGGAAAGTAAGTTATGACACAGCTGCTGGAACCAGGCTCATGTTTGACTGCACTAACAGGGGCTCCTTTCCTCTCTGTGAGGATGATGTGGCTCGAAGAAATGGGGCGCTGAGAGTAGGGTAATCTAGGCGATAATTTAGAATAGCAACTGTGCCACTGAATGCTCACAGCAACTCTTTAAGGCAAACATTACTGTCCTTGTTCTTTCTCTCTCTTCCCATCTTCACCTCGGTCTCCCTTCCTCTCTAATGGCAGGTGTGTTTTAATTACTTCAATATAATATTCACAAATCCAAGGTCTTGTAAAATTTCCTCTGCCTCTCTCCTGAACTGTCACCAGCTGTGGGACTGGCATGGAGCTTGGAGGTTTATAAGCAGCTGCCACCTCTCATCTCACTTACACAGCAGATCCATGGTGAGGGGGGCAGGCATCGTCAGCTCCCTTTCAGGGAATGGCTGAGGGAGTTTTCAACTTGGATGAAGGCCCAGAGCCCCAGTAGGCTCCATACAGGATCCTCGAGGTTCCAAAGCCAGTGAGCAGCAGAGCCAAGATTTCACCTAAGCCTGGGAGGTTCTCTGTTCTTTTCTTTACCCCACTCTCTGCTTGAGATATGGCACCACACTGGAGGCAAGTAAGCTAAGCTGACCAGGGTGCACAACCTGAAGAGCTGCTGATTCTCAGGTTCATGTAAGGGCTAACCCTATGTGTGGGTGGATGTAAGGATAAATTCCTCCTAAATGTACCATGTGCTCCACTTAACCTTACCCTCGCCTGACCCTGCTCTGGGGGGAAATGGTCTTGGGACAGTGACTCTGCTCTGCCTAGGATGAGCATTTACCCAGATCCAAGAGGGAAAAGCTACAAACCTTTCATGTGGTTTCTTTTTCTTTAAAGTAGGGAGATTGTAGTGTTGGTATTATTAGTCTCAAGTCAGGAAGGGAGAATTAAACATTTTCTTGTTGCTCAAGAAATGAACATTTCTTAGGAAACAAAGACATCAACTCTATTAAGTAGTGCTGTAAAGCATAATAGAAAATGCTAGCTTTTCTGATTAAGGTTTAATTAATGAGCCCGCCTCTTGATGAAAAGAAATGGTCACAAAGAAAAGCCAGCAGGGGTACCCAAACTGCCGAGAAAACAGGACCAGGACTCAGTTGCTAATCATTTTAAATGTCATATTTGTATAAATCAAAATAAGAGTTTTATAAATGCTGAAGTTATTCTTCCTTTCTCTCTGTAGCTCACCTGGTCACCAGAACGTACCTATGAGCTCCTTGTTTCGAACATCTAATGCCATATTCCTCAAGGCAGTTGCCACAGAAGAAACCACTCTGTCGTTATCCATTCTCAGAAGCTCTACAAGGATGGGGAGCCCTTTTTCTTTGCGGACGGCTGCCCGGATATACGCTGCAAACTAGTGAGAAAAACAAGGCAATTAGTAAAATAGAACAGAGTTCAGCTCTCAGATGTTATTGTTGCCTAAAAATGATGAACTAATAGATTAAATGTTTTCTTTCCAACTGGAGATTAAATCTGTGGTGTCAGTAAAGGGAAAAATCATAGATTGGGATAAAGATAGGCTAGGATGACTGATTTAAAAAGAAATCCGAAAGCCCGAACATCTCAAACCACCATCTGCCAGATATTGTGCAGAAAAGAGAAGGCAGTGATTACTGGCTGCCTCAGCTACATAAACACGATTAAGGAAGAATCTCGATCTTCTCTGCCGTTGGATCCAAGCCAGGTCCAGAGGCTATAAATAGGATGGCAGAGGCATAACTGATCAGCACGCATTAAAGGAGAGCCTGTCTCCATCAAGTAATGCTTTTTCTCTTTCTGTCTATAATAATATTTAGAGTTCAAAACCTTTCAAAGAGATTCCTTGAAACAATCCCTGCCTCAGAAGAAAATGAATTTTCCAGAAACACTGAGCAATAAAAAGTAAGTATATTCCTGTGTAAAATGCTTTCTCATTTAAGATTAGTCAGCTGCTGCTGCTTTTTAAAATCTACAGTCCAAGTCTTGTGCAGGTTTGAACGATGAGTCAGTCGGTACATCACAGGAAAGGGAAATGAACGCCAAGTTATCAGGGAAACGCCAAAAAAATCAGAAGAAGGATAACATTTGAAAATGGGCCTTTAATCTTGTTTTGAGCTTTCACTGACATTTTTACCAAGGCAAATTGTCTTTCAAAATTCAGGGTAATTGAAAAATGTTGATCATTAAACATCTAATGCTTAACTGATGTGGTCAAGACCTGAGGACAAAGATCTGCCAGCCGTTTGTATTATTTTGAACATTGAAATATGTGATTGACCACTCAGTCTTTTGAATACCAACAGCATAGATTATCTCAATAATATAAGTAAGAGGAAAAATGCATTTCAAAGATCCTATTAACATTCTTCATATAAAACAAATACTCCTATTTTCCAAATGAAATCTCCATGCGGAAACAGAGTGCATGAGTGCTGTAGGGCCAGCAGCTCTATCAGCCTCTCTCCGACGCCTGCAACAGAGGATGCCTGTCTCCCTTGGAGACCACGGCTCAGCCCAGCCCAGCCCAGAGCGGCTCCCTTCAGAGCACTGGTCATCACTGCTCCCCCAACAGCTTCTGACGGGAAAAAGTCTGTGGTCACGATTACCTAGTTTTCTTAACAAGGGTCCAATATTTTGATTTACTATTTTAGATGCTATTCGTATTTTAAATGAGTTTGCCATCTAACTTTCATTTACTAAATGATCCCAGAAATGAAATTCTACAGAACTTAAATCATACCTCCTTTAATTACTATATCATTTTAAAATTATCATCAAATGATCCTTAAGTCATAAGCTGGAAGTGACTGCTGAGTCACCAACAGAAATGTTATGAATACATAATTACATGCCGAGCACTGTCGTAGGTCCTCCACACTTATAATCTCCTTTAATCCTCACAATCACCTCTCGCAGATTATTATCTCCATTTACTGATGGAGAAACTAAGGACAGGGCTATCTGAGGCCTCAGCTAGTAAGTGGAGGGTCTAGGATTCAAAGCTGAGGGTTCTGACTTGAGCTAATACTTAGATGCTAAGCTATTAGCACTTTAATTAAAAACAATAACAAAATAACCACACTGGCTTAGCACTAGCCCACACTTATCTGCATATATTCATAACAGCAGCTGGCTGCAGGCTTAGCAATACTTTTTACTCTCATGGATAATACAGTGGCCAAAAGATTCTCATTTGGGAAATAGTGGAGGAGGAGGTAGCCAAAAACAGGCAATATAGTAACTCTATTAACATACGCTTATCAGGACATTCCTAGAGGTTGAAAATGTCTCTGACAAGGACTGTCTGGAAAGTTGCTAGATGACATTTAAAAGTTTTGCTGAAACCAGTTTGGCTCGGTGGATAGAGCGTCAGCCTCTGGACTGAAAGATCCCAGGTTCGATTCCGGTCAAGGGCACGTACCTTGGTTGCTGGCACATCCCCAGTAGGGGGTGTGCAGGAGGCAGCTGATGGATGTTTCCTTCTCATCGATGTTTCTAACTATCTCTCTTCCTTCCTCAGTGTAAAAAATCAATGCTTAAAATGGTAATGGCAGGAAACCACCTTCATTCTCGTAAAGAAGTCACATACCTACAAAGGCGTGTGGAAACTCACCATATGCATGTTCTGTGAGCACCTGAGAGGAGTAGTGGCCCCTCTCCTTCCCTGCCCCAACCTCAGCTCTAATGCAGGCCCTAAGCATCTCTCACCTGCTCCCCAGTAAACCGCAGCCTCTACTTTCCTCTTCTGCGAATTTACATTCTGCACGGCTCTATCTGATAGTGTCCACGTCGGCCTGTGCCACTTGTCTGCTTAACCCCTTTTGGTGGTGCCTCTGGTCTGTGGGTGAGGTCCCAGCTCTTGAAGCTTGGCAGTCACATTTGCTCGCGATGCCTGGCTCCACCAAGGCCCACTCCATACCCTGCCCACAAATGCTTCAGCAACCAGCCTGCAGGCTCCACTCACACTCTCCTCACCTGAGGCCTTCCTTCTCTTGTCTCTTTACCTGGATCACTCCCTCTGCACCCCAACCTCAGACTCTGCTGGCTTAGTTCTGCCAGCAGAACTAAGAATCCTTTTAGGGAGTACCACCCCTCCAGAAATTGTGATGGCCTCTTGGTCTCCCCTTTCCTCGCCTTTCCCTCACCTGCTGGGCTGGAATAGATGTTCCCCACTGTGACCCCGCAGTATACACAAGCTGTGATATCTACACTGACCTGATTTCATCTGTCTGCTGGGCCATGCCATACTCATCTTTGGATCCCCAGAGCCAACTGCTATCTCTCCCTTTCCAAACTCTGGACAACCATGTCCCTTTCACCACTGTTGCTGACATGACTGCACAGATGGGAAGTGTGGACAGGCGAAAGACACCCTACCTTCCAATTTCCAGCAGAGAGGTTCTGGAGAGATCCAGCAGAGCCCTCCAAGGTGGCTGGGTTGGAACTTTCTGCTAGAAGAGTCAGATATGGTTTTACCACCGACGGATGCCACAGCATCTCAACCCCTTTGGGGGACTTTGACAGTCCTGGAATAGGACCAACTCCATCCCACTGAAAGACAGAGAGCGCACATTAAATGAAGCAAAGTGAATACAATCTCCAATATCGGAAAACACCTCTTTCTGATGGGCTCAGCTCCGGCTATATAGAACAGTATCATGAAAATACTACTTTTCTCTCCCAATATGTGATTTCTTACTCCTAGAAGAATGTCAAGTAAAATACTAACTTGATCCTCTTGTGGCGTTCTCTTTTTCTTTTTCTTCTTTTTTCCCCAGCAGCTTGGCTCCGAGTCTTTGCTGGGAGACTCTTTGCCTAGTAAGTCATCCAATTCGTTCAGCCCCAGCAGCCGGGCCTGAGGGACCTCCAGTTCCAGCCGATAGGACAGGTTCCTCAGGGTGCACACGCAGTTCTCCACGGTCTGAAACCCAATACAGCGTATAATTAAAACTATTCCAGCACATCAGTGCAAATGCTTCTGTATTGAATGCCAATAATATTAAATAAATGTAGAATATGAAAAATTTGCCTTTTTTTTTTACAGAAACCTAAAACAGTCTAAGGGAAGAATTATTATTCTAGAAGTTCTATGGAATACCCAAAGAATTGAATGCAGAGCCATCCAGTGCATCAGAGGATCTGATTTCATGCCAACTAAAATGTGCAAGACCCTGGGAGAGAAAGTGCCCAGTGTTTCTACTTCAGGGCAGCTGCAGTGGCAAAATGCAGCTGAGTTGCCAGAACCTTACACTTCACCAAGTCCTCGTCATGACAACAGGTGTGACCAACCCTCTCTGGGGACTGCCCTCCCCGCAAGTCCCATCTTTGTCTCCTTCTTCCACCTCCCAACTCTCTCCATTCTCTGCACGAAGTTCCATGATCTCTTTTCTCTGTGGAGAAGCTGCCTTCTGTACTTGATCTTTTGCTCCTAAAGCTTGTATCACATCTCTAACTGGGAGGCCAAGTCACTTCATTGAGAGTGCCTAAAATCAAGTTCAGCTTTTGCTCAGCAAGCTCCCTTCTGACTTGTTCTCTCCTTCATTTTCATTTGCAGATATCCTGCTTCAATAAGGCTCAAATAAAAACCTGGCCATCAACATCTTCTCTCTGAGCCCACCACTCATCATTCTTTTTTCTCTCAGACTCATATTTACAACCCAAGGACTTCTTACGGACTCCCCCGGTTCTGCCCAAGGTGAACACCAAGTACCCAGCCTTGAACTCCTGACACTTTTAAGTCCCTCCTGCTGTTTTTGCTGACCTTCCTCAGTCCCTGCTCCTGAGAGTAGAATGCCTGTGCTAGGGCCAGGATGGAGAAATCAGGAGAGGGGGACAAGGAGCTCCTGCTGGGAACAGACCATCCTGACATCAGAGGGAGGGAAGGGCCAGACTGGGATGAAAAGAGAGCCGGGCTGTGAGTGTATGGAGGGGTTACAGTGCCTGGCTAGGAACTTTTATCCAGTAGATACTCAAATACAGGTGGATCTGGTTCTGGCGGGAGGAATACAGAATTGGAGGGAACAGTAGCAGGAAAAATTGACCAAGGGCCCAGGGAGCCACAGAGAAAGTCAAGACTCCTCAACTGCTAGGTCCTTTACCACATGGAGTCACTCCATTTTTCCTATTCTGGGACTATTTTCTGAAGTCATCATGTCCCTTGTGAACTTGTAATTTTAGAGATCATCCCCTTCCACCCTTTAATCTGGAGAGTAGCCTAATGACAGGAGAGGCTCAGGAATTCCAGAAAGAACCAATGACATGCAACTAGCGATGTCAGGCAGCTGCTGTCATCTGTCATCGTGCCCCCTCTCCACCCCCCCGCATGGCCAGGCGGGCACTGACCTTGCTGTCGTAATCGGATGTGTTCACACACGTGTGGATCACGTACAGCAGTGAGTCCACCAGCCCCTCACAGGATCGCATCTGCTTCCGGGCTTCCTCCCCTGCAGAGCTGAGATTCCTAAACGGAGAGACACATGGAGCTGTTGAGATTGACTCACTGGTAGCCACGGAGTCTTACCTCAGTGACCTGAGAAAAGATGGTGGCCATGAGGGTATGGTCTGAGTAGACATTCTGGGGCTTACATTTTAACATTCCGAGAGCTCACAATAGTTATCTCCCCATGATCCACACAAAAAGAAGGGGGCAGGAGCATCTGAGCCTTCTCTCTTGCACGTGTGGCATGCCACTTTCTAACCTCCTAAGATAATGATTTTGGGGTTTATCCTCCTCAGTTTCCTCATAGGTAGAAGGGGAGAATAATAGTAACTATTTCATAGGGTTGTTGTGAGGAAGCAATGATTTGCTGCATATAAAGCAATTAGACAAGTGCCTGCCACGTGAAATTCCCAGTGTTTGTCAATCATGCTTGTTATTTTAGACTCGCATTACACGCCTTGTTAGGCCTGAAGGTCCTTTCAGTTTCTGAGACTATTATGTTTTGCATGTTGCAGGTGGCCATGAACACTTCTCTATGAACACAGGAAGCAGCATTTTTTGTATAAATATTCAAGTTCAATACGCACACTTGCTTATGCTATAATTTTTTTTTCAATTATTTAAACAACCTGAAAATTGTTTTAGGTCTCATCCATTTTGAAATGTTTGGTATCAGTTTGCCTTTATGAATTGATACCAAATCAGAAAGATATACTTTTTTTATGTCCCATTTATAAGATTCTAGGCTAACTCTGAGATTTTGTAAATCTTAAGATTTTTCTTTTCACCTTTATTTTTCTGGGGCCAGAAAGGTAATGTTGCCTGTGGTCCTTCTGGTCACCCCTCACCAGCACTCAGCAGCTGCCTCTTGCATTCCTCCATGAGCTCCTAGCCCCTTCTTGCTGGTTTTCCTCTTATCTCACTGCCTTTTCTTCTCAGCCTCTCTGCCAGTGGGTCCCTCTGGACTGTCCAGGGCTACATTGATCCCTTCTTGTCTTTATCTCTACCCTCTCACAAGTGGTCCTTCCTTTTCTCCTTAGCTTTAATATAGCCTGTGGACTTTTAACTTCCAAACGTGGATATTTAGCTTGGCTTCTCTCTAGAACTCCAGACCCATTTATCCATTTTTTTTCTAGGATACTACGACATAAGTACCTAATTAGACATCTCAGAATGGATGTGGCCAATACTCTCACCTGCTCTCCCTCTGCCCTTTCTCCTCTCTGACTTCACTTACAGCACTTCTGTGCTCCTAGTTGCTCTAGCCAAAGAGCTAGGTGTTATCCTTCTATCGTCCCTTTCCCTTGCCCTGATATCCAGTACACTAGCAAACCCTGCCAGCTCTCCCTCCATGAAACACCCCCCCCCACACACACACACACATCTGCCTACCTCCCCAGTGCCTGGTCTAGCCCTCTGTCACCTTGTCTGGGACATTCACTGAGTAGCCTCATCTTCTGTCTCTATGTTGCCCACACTCCACATCACAGCCAGAAACCAGTCCATCACTCCCATGAGTCAATCCTCTGATGTTTTCTCATGGCACTTGGAATAAAGTACAAACTCTGTCTTTGACTTTAAAAATCCTACATAATCTGATTCCACTCTGCGCCTTGACCATTCCTGTCCCTGAGTCTTTACACTATGCATCACTGCTGCCTCAAACCCTCAAACTCACATCCTCCTGATGCCCCACCCTCAAATGGGTAGCTTCTTAGGATTTTCAGATCTTTGGTTTAAATTTCACCTCCTGGGAGAGACCATCTGATATTCAAAACCATCACCTAAAAACTCTGACACCACCCTATTTTTTAATGGCACCTACTGTGACTTGTTTGTCTGTCTTCCCCAATAGAACATGAGCAGGCATTCATAAATGTTTATAACCATGAACCACTGGAGAGCCCAGGCATGTGTCCTGCCCCTGGGGATGTATTCAGCCCCAGGGCCTTCCTGGAAGTCTGGCAGGCTGGCTAAGGAGTAATCACAGCCTTCCTGGATCCAGGTGCAGGGAGAACGAGATGCCGCTTCCACAAATGCCCAGTAGATGATAGGAGCTGCCTTTAGACACAGGCATCTGAGATAGGGAGCTGGCCTGTTTTCCAGGATCCTGACCTTTGCCATCCCCCACCCTCGAGGGGGCCAATAGTCACCGGTCACAACGGCGAAAGGCTTCAGAGCAGCAGCCAGGCCTCCCTCTGCCTCTCCCAAGCTCTCCATTGCAGAGATATTTAGGCGTCAAATAGTGCTCACTGTGTGTCACATACTAGTAAAACGCTAAGCACTTTAAACAAGCTGATACTTCACAACTCTAAGGTGGTACTCTTATCCCTAAAGATGAGGATACTGAGGCTCAGAGTGGGATGGGAAGCCAGGTGCCTGAGGCCAGAGCCTCCTCTTGTCGTCACCAGGCTGCTCTCTCCCAGGCACTGTAAGCCAGGGAAACTGGGCAGAAATTGAGCTCAGAGGGTGAATGGCAACTAATGAGCAATACTGCGTACACTTAGGGGAGGCTTTATGGAGTCTACATGCTAAAGATAATGATGGAAAAATACTATTTGGGCATGTTTTCATTTACTTATAAAAATCAAACCAATAACTATTTAAACCACACACCTCTTTGCATTCTTTTAAAAGCAAAAATGCATTAACTATCACATTTTGAACTTAAAAACCAGGCTACATTAGCAATCAGGATGTGATAACCAGAAAAATGCTGGTCAAGTGGAAAATGCAGGAATTTTGGCAGAATTTCAGACTGAAAGGCCCTTTGACTAAATCACAGAAGAGTCATTTATAAGATAATGTCTTTCAGGCTCCTAGTCTGAGCTCATGATGTTTTCTTCACAGGATAAACAAGTCTAGTGGCCTACATTTTGAAACAAACTTGAAAATTTAGGTAGGTGTTAACAAAATGAATTAAACCCTCCTATGATTTAATCACTGAATTCATTAGAAAAAAAAAAAAAGGATAAAGATTTTACCTTAGGCAACCTGTTGTGTTACGCAGAACGAGTGAAGTCTGAAATTTAATTTTATGATCATCATCAAAAGAAGAGTTATTCCATCCAGAGTGTGGAACGATCACAGTGTTTGTTAAGGTCGAGAGAGCATCTCGAATGATTGTCATCTTTACAGCATCACATGAGGATAAATTCCAAAGAACTCCTAAAAATGAGATTTTAGACATCAAATCAACAGTGAAAGATGCTGCAGTTTTAGTAATGAAATAAACATACTAGCTCTAATTGATGTGAACCCAGTCTGCTCTAAATCTAATCTATTGCATCCAGGCTGGGTTGGATCCCTGATAAACATTGAATGAGCATACGTGAGCTCCTAGCACTATTACAAAGCTGGGATAGTCCTCTCAAGTTTTAGAGCTTATGTATCAATCAAGCAAGACAACTATGGCTTTTGCAAAGCAAATTAGTTGCTCTGTGAAATGAAGGGCACAATCCAATCACAGGTCATAATATAACACATTTATGATTGTTGTAAAACTGCCATTCATTGCATTTTTCCTTTCGTTCAATGTTCTGTGAGACAAACCATTTTTAGAACTTGGAATAAGTTTCTTTTTCTCAAAAGACTGACATGTCTCTCCTCATCATGCTTTCGCTTCTTGCTTTTGGCACTGGGATGCTCACACTTAATGCAGTAGCTTTAATGGCTCAGAGGGTGGTTACATTTACTTCATATTTATTTAGATAAAGTTTGGATATTTCTATTTCCACTTTAAGTGTCTTATTACCATGTGTTTTAGAAATGCAAGTTACTGCCATTCCATTTGGAGACAGGTGAACCTTAAGAAATTAAGTCACCCTACTGTAACTGATAACAAGATTGCTAGGACCAAAGACCTAAAATGTAGCTTATTAGAATGCTATCAAAATTGTAAGCACATTAGATTATCTTCATATCTGTGTCAACTATAAGGTGGCTTAATTTATTGTTGTAGCACACATATTTTCTAATAATTACTCTAAAAGCAAATTCAAGATTACATCTACTCTAAAGTCATTTTCACATCAATGCATTTTCCTAAATAGGAGGGAAGTAGGTGGAAGAGAAATTGCAGTTCCTCTGTGGCCAAGGCCTCAGAACCCTGCATGCCTGATGCATCCTTGGCGAGCTGCTCAAGTCTGCACAGTCAGAACTCTCAAACACTCGGCCAGGGGAAGGGAAGGAGTAGGCAAAATCTGCCATGTCCGTGGGGGCAGGTCAGGCTTGTGAATGTGACTTAGCAAGAGTATGGGCCAACAACAAGGATAGAGTGTAGGGACCCAGGAGCCAGCCTGGAAACAGCACAGGATCCTTTAAGAGGGAGGGTGGTCCAGAGTGCTGACAAAAGCTT
This sequence comes from Lasiurus borealis, assembly GCA_004026805.1. Classification (NCBI taxonomy): domain Eukaryota; kingdom Metazoa; phylum Chordata; class Mammalia; order Chiroptera; family Vespertilionidae; genus Lasiurus; species Lasiurus borealis. The sequence continues at coordinate 24,522 of PVJN01027378.1, forward strand.
TTATTCTTTTTGGAGGAAGGAGAGGTAAAAGCAAAGGGCTAGAAAGAAGGTAGTGCAGCAATACTCTGATGATTCACCAAGAAAGGACCATCCCTAGTCCGAAAGCCTGTCCTGACCCGGCCACATGGGGGTTGTGGGGATGCAATGGAGGGAATGGTCGGCTCCACCCTGGGAAAACATGTGGACCCTGTGTTTTCCACACTGTGCCTGCTCCTCTCCTCTTTCACTGGCTTTGGCTTCTGCACCTGGGCTTCCCTTGTTCCCTCTGCTTCTACCCTTTGCAGTTGTAGAACCTACCAGAACCACAGTTTTTTTAGGATCTCTCCTGCAGCAGAGCTCATCTAGTCAGGCCTGGAAAGGGCCGTGGGTGGGGAGAGGGGAAAGAGAAGACCTTGGTTCTCTGAACCTTGTTCTTCCCATCACCACAGATCATTGCTTGTGTAGCCAGAGATGGCACACAGCAGGAAGATCTTATGGACCAAACTCAAATTCCACAGGTATAGTTAGTTCTCCGTGGATTCTCAGAAAATGGGCTGTACGTTTCTACATAAAATGGTTTTACACTGTGCTATCTGGATTCTGGGCATTTGTCAGACTCAGGGGTGGCCCTATGAGGAATGGGGGAGTGCTGGAGGTAGAGCTCATGATCCCCATCCAGTTTACCCAGAGCGGCTCCATACTAATCTCTCCTCAAGATTGGGTTTCTTTGGGTGTTTGTTTTAAAAAGGGTCTCCTGTCCCAAAGACATTTGAAAAGCACTATCTTAGTGGAAAAGGATTAGAGGACTGATGACCACAGAAGGGGCTTGGGAGCTAAAGATGAGTTTCTGGAGGTCTTTCTGCCCCAGTAACAAGAGATGGGAAGCAAGACAGAAGACAGAATGGGATGAGGCATGAAGGGTGCCATGAATGGAGCTCTAACATTTCCTGCTAACAAGGCCAACCATACGCTTCCCAGGGCACTGATGGGACTGCCGGGGCGTGAGCCAGCCACAGGCTAGCAAGGGGCCAGAACCCAGACTCTGGTGGACAAGGGTCATTTCGTAACTGTCTGGGCTGACAGTTTTATGGCATGTGATTCCTAAGTCATCGGAGCAAGTTATCTCTCTGTCAAAGCTTTCAAATTTCTCACTCCACAAAATTCATCATGTAGGAAAAGCTGCAGTTTCTAATACTTCACAAAGTAAGTGCATCCCAGCAAAGTTAACAGCAAGGTAAGGCTTGTAGAAAGCAAAACCTATCATAATATAGGCTATAAATATAAAATTAGATCTCTCTGCAGAAAATTAAACAGCGTGAGTCACAAACTTCAGGTGAAAATATGACTAAGGGGGTGGTTCTTTAGTACACTGGAGCTTGGAGTTGAGGCTGAGAAGTTCTTTGATTGTTAGCAGAAAAGCTTGTTTTTCATGGGTCCCGCCTCCACTCCTGGCTGCTTCTAAGACCTACTTTGGGTAAAAGGCTATTTCCCAGAGTTGCAATTTTCCATGATTTTCTATGTAGGTACAAGAATTCTGTACTGCTTTCTTTTTCTGACCTGGCATTTAGAACAACTAGTGTAGATGTCATCCTACAGTTTACTATTAGCCTTTACATCTTCATAGGCTTGAAGAGCATCAATGTCCATAAACCAATGTAAACAAGAATAATGACGATTTGCTGTTCGTTTTTTTTTTTTTTACTCTGTCTCAGGAATTGTGTGCTTTACATATAATACCTTAAAGAGTCAAGTTGCATAAAATTAACTTCCCATTTATTTTGTAGGCTTGAAATGTCAAAATATGTTTTTACTGGTTTTTAGAGAGAGGAAGGGAGATAGGAACTTTGATGAAGAGAATCATGGATCGGCTGCCTCCCGCACACCAGCTACTGGGGATTGAGCCTGCAACATGGGCATGTGCCCTGACTGGAATTGAACCAGTAAGCTCTTGGTGCATGGGCCGATGCTCAACTACTGAGCCATAGCGGATGGGCAAGGCCTGAAATTTTACATGATTTTTTAAAGGATGATAAGCATTTGTATTTCTAAATTTAATTTAAATTTACATTTTATTAGGCAAGTATATTGAAAAGCAAAACTCTATCACCCTGTTTTTATGTCTTGTTACACATATGCAGGGAATGTAACAATTACTCAAAAATCTGTTCATCGATCCAACTTAATATATTCTATTTGTTTTTGGATTTCCCCTTTATTTCTTGACTGTCAAACTTAGGTATTAATTATTACATCTCTTGTATTCAGGACTATCTTTAAGGTCTATGAGGAGAAGGTCAGAACAAAATTCTGGATCTTTAAGGTAATTTGCCAGCATAGTTTTGCCTGCCTTTCACATGAAGACTCAAAGAGATGGTTGTTGAAACTATTATTTTAGCTATGGGTATAGAAGAATCCCATTGCTGCTCCATCTCTTCAAATCAACATGCCAAACTTCCCATTCCTCAAACTCCTAACAAGAAAGAATCAGTGCTGTCCAATTATCCATTGTTAAATTGCTAAAAATATGTAACCTTTCAGTAGACAAGCTGATTATGCTACCTTTTGGTCAACTGAATTGATTTATGGATCATAAAACCAGTGTATCAGTAATAGTGTAGAAAGTCAAGCTTTCATTTCTGCATCTTCAAAAAAATATTCAAAATAATTCTTGACCAGAAAAAAACGTGTGTTTTGTTATTTATTTATTTTTATTTTTGCTGAGTCTGTGGCACTCAAGGGACCCGCGTAAAGGCAGCTTTGCCATTTGCCCTGTAAGTTATATGATCGCACACCTCCTACACCTCACTGTGAAACACAAAGAGCTAGGACATTTGGTGTGGATTTAATTGGCCATTTCAAATATCAAAACAAATCTTAAGATACTGGCTTTTTCTTCCTCACTTTCTGTTTCAAAAATAAGGTTATGGAAAGCCAAAATAACCTGTTCTGATGGACCAATATTGAATGTAGAAGGTTCAATTAAACGTAAAAGCCTTGGTTATGGGTTGATTAATATAGCTTTTCTACTCAAAAGTAAAAAGCACTGTTCTTAAAGCCAGCTAATAACACCTGTGTACACTCCACTCCACTAAGGTAGTAATAAAACAGTGTTCTCTACACTTAGTCTGTATAGGGCTTCATTTAATGGGTCAGGAACAATGTTGCCAGAAAAGTACGTAAATGAATAGAAGATACACCAACTCCCAGAGGTAGAAAGGCTGATGAGCAAGTACAGAGCTGTGGGATGAGCACTTTCCATCATCATGCTAAACCTTTAGCTCCAACATTCTAATGTAAAATTTGCTTTAAAAATATTTAGCAGCACACTCCATCTTCTAGTTCCCAAAGAGAAAGTTAAAAATAAACTATAATTTAGTTTAGAAAGCTTGAGGTGTTTATTTAATTTAAAGCAATTAGCTATTTGTTGTGAGGACTAAGAATATAAATATACAAACTAATTTAAAAAATACTAGGCTGTGGAATCAAATAAACATAATAAATGACAAATAAAACAGGCCCAGAGATATCAATGCATGGCACAGGCTGACATATATCAGGGTGTGTGTGTGTGTGTGTGGGGGGGAATGGGGGAGAGGAAGAAGGGGGACGGGAAGAAATTAACTAAATAACTTATACACATACTAGAGACCT